>JAPKLW010010202.1:0-11488 GCA_026898455.1 Plectranthus barbatus | reverse complement strand
TATTTCCGCTGCGTAACGTTTTATACTCTGAAAAACCGGGACCATCAAGTGGTATCAGGCGCGGTCGGTCTTTCTAGACTGGTCGTACACTGAGTCGCTTAGGACCGAGATCCAAGTTTCCTTGCACTCCACTTTGTCTGTCTGTTGTTTAGCTCAGGTACGCAAGATGAATATCCCGAAGCTGCTCAACTACAATCCGGACAAGCATGATATATGGCGAAAGAGGTCGCTCATTCAGCTGAAAAGCATCCATCCGGAGATGAAAGACGTGCTGGAGAAAGGGCCGATCGAGATCACCAAGACACAACACCAGCTAGGAGATCGCCCAGCTGCTGAGATCCCAAAGCCCCCAGAAGAATGGAACGCTGAAGACAGGAGGCGGAATCAGCTGGACTCCATTGCTCTCGAAATGATCTTATCATCTCTTCCAGATCCGCTGATGGAGGAAGTTCTCCAATTTGACAGCGCCAAGGCAGTCTGGGACTACCTTGATAGTCTCTGTAAGGAGACAGATCAGATGAAGCGCAACAAGTTGCAAGTTGCGGTGGACAAGTACGAGTCATTCCAGATGCTGACTGGAGAAACCATCAAGGAGATGGAGGCTAGATTCAATACTATAGTCAGCGAGCTGAAGTCTTTGGACAAGGAGTACTCGAATGCAGAGCTTAATGCAAAGATCCTGTCAAAGATGCCCAAGGAGGACTGGTTTGTGAAGACTACATCTCTTAAGGAGAAGGATCTATCCAAGATGACTCCCAAGGAGCTATTTGCTCAGCTCCAAGCACATGAGTGGGATATCCAAATGGTGAACAAAAATGAAGCCATTCGGACCGTTGGATCTCCCAGCATCAAAACACAAGACGAAGCCTACTTCGTCAAGAGGGATTTCAAGTGGAAGCCCAAGAAGCCTTTTCATACTGACAGACCTGCTGGGCAGCACAGCCAGCAGAAAGAGATCCCATCCCCATCGGGATCTAACTCAAAAGGCAGCGAGAGCTCTATCGCAGATCTTGAGCAACAAATGAAGAGACTGGCTGTTCTTCTGGAGAAAGCCAAGGCGAAACAGGGAGTTTCTCTCAGCTCATCTGATGGAAAGTTCGTCAAGAGAGCTCCCCGCGCGTGTTATCAGTGCCAATCCCCTGACCATCTTAAATTTGAATGTCCACAAGTGGATAAAGAAGAGCGGGAAAGGCTGAAGAAGCTCTTTGAAGAGCGTGCATCCAAGGCCGTTGCTAAGGCCATGCTGACAAGGACAGAGGTTCCTGATATACCTGACCATGATGATAGAGAGTATGCGTCAGATGAAGAGTCAGAAGAGGAAGCGCTACTGGCGCTGATGGTAGCCTTCGGAGAGGAAGCACATGAAGAATGTGCTGACAGTGAGGCAGAACGAGCACTTGCCGCTGATGATGAGGTACAATCTGCTCCCTCATTGCATATCATGTCTGCACACATTCTAGACGATTCTGAGTCGCATTGCTCCGACTCAGAGGCTGTCACCATAGATATTCTTCAGCAAGAATTTCTTAAATTTTACGAAATAAAGAATATCTTGGCTAGCGAAAACACCTTGCTAAAAGATCAGATTTCTATTTTGACCAATGAGATTGAAAAATCTAGGTCACTCGGTGTAGAGTTAGCCACTCTGAAAGAAACTCACTCAGATTTGCTCAAAAATTTTGAAATTTTAAAAACTGAGAGAGATACCTTTCAAAAGATTGTCCTTGAGCAAGACAATAAAATAAATCATTTGAACAAAGGCTCCAAGAATTTGGAAGAGGCTCTATCCCATTGGAGAAAGCCTACTGATAAATCCGGGTTAGGATTTGAAAAGGTTTTGAGCATAAACCAACCCGAACTCACTGCTGGTAAGGGCAAGGGCAAACTGGTAAATGCATCAGCACCAGCTGGTAATACCAGTAAGTCCCGTATGGCTGATCAGCACAGGAATAATAAGACCAGATACATAGGTGAGTCATCACGACAAAAACCTCAACTGGCAAAATCCTCTGCTGACAGGACGCCAGCACACCCTAAGACGCAGACTAAGCCGAATAATTCTAAGGCAATGAAGTCAGCGTCAGCTACCAGTGGAATCCGACAGCCAGCACCAGCTGTCAAGGGAATTCACACACAACCTCATAAGTATGCCAATCACCAGCATACTTACAAGGGATCCAAATCTCAGAGTAACTCTGAGAGAAGGATAATACCTGATAGGAGGAATACCTATCAGAGGCCTGAGCCCAATCACAAATTTTCTCAAAGGGCTGTGAAGGCTAGCCATGGTGGTCCACACTTCCAGAGACCACGAAGGCAACACACACAACCGGAAAAATATTTCCGAAACTCTCAGCGGAAGAATACTTCCAAAGGAGTTACACACACAGCCACACCTTCCCAAACCAAACTCATGCATTACTTCAAAAGGAAGGGAAAGGCTACTGATGATATCAACAAGGGTAAAACCAAGCTGAAAATCACTAAAGTCTGGATTCCGAAAGGAATCATTCAGCGATCTAACCCTGCAGGACCCGCAGAAGATCGGGGACCTAAATAAATTCTTTATCTTTCTTGCAGGTACAGGATCATGCAACACAGCTTCAGAGGTCGAGAGAGTGGATCTTAGATAGTGGGTGTTCAGCTCACATGACTGGTGAAGAGGATTTGTTTGCAGATCTTATCAAGGTCAAAGGACCTCCAGTTATTTTTGGTGATAACTCTAAGGGCAGAGTTATTAGCAAGGGCTGCATCGAGAAGGACGATGTCAGAATTATAAATGTATCCCTTGTCACCTCTCTCAAGCACAACCTCCTGAGTATCAGTCAGCTGTGCGACAGTGGCTACACAGTTCACTTTGAGAAATCAGAATGCCAGATCAAGGACGCGAAGACTGGCGAGATCAAGCTGAGAGGTATTCGGAATGGAGGACTTTATACCGTTGACTGGCAAAGTGGGAAGACAGAGACAGATTCATGCTTCATGGCCACCAGTTCCATGGAAACAAACTGGCTGTGGCACAAAAGGTTGAGTCATCTGAATTTCAGAACTATCAACTACCTGGCCAAGCATGATCTTGTGGAAGGACTTCCCAAGGGAGGATTCAAGAAGGAAGGGATTTGCAAAGCATGCCAGCAGGGCAAGCAAACTAAGAAGTCCTTCAAGAACCACTCGCCAGTCTGCCCCAGTACCAGTCGGGTACTCGAGTTGCTACATATGGACCTCTTTGGACCAGTAGCACCTCAAACCATTGGAGGAAGACGTTATTCGCTGGTGGTAGTCGATGACTACTCGCGCTATACCTGGGTAAAGCTTCTCAGAACCAAGGATGAAGTGAAAATCATTCTTCCAGATTTGATTGTCAAAGCACAGAAACAGAGAGAAGCTATGGTAAAGCGGATACGGTCAGACAATGGGACGGAATTCTGCAACAGTCTGCTGATGGATTTTTGCGCGGAAGCCGGCATTAAGCATGAAAGATCTGCACCAAGGCAACCGCAGCAGAATGGACTGGCAGAACGTAGGAACAGGACGCTGAAAGAAGCGGTCCGGTCCATGCTGGCAGAATCCGGCTTAGGACAGAGTTTTTGGGGAGAAGCGTTGGTGACGGCCTGCTATACTCAGAATAGAAGCGGGAACAACGACAGACTCCAGAAAACTCCCTACGAAGTTTATTTTGGTCGTAAGCCTTCTATAGATCATCTTCGTGCTTTCGGTTCACCATGTTATGTCCATAATAATGGTAAGTCGAAGTTAAATGCTTTTTCGCCTAAGGCTGATGAGGGTGTCTTAGTCGGATATGGACATCCCTCTCACAAGGGCTATAGAGTATTTAACAAGACCACCAAACTTGTGGAAATAACATGCAATGTTGTTTTTGATGAAGCTACTTTAGTGCGCAGGACATTACGACAACTGGCTGAAGATGTTCCTGAGGTCAATGATGTCGTTGATCAGTTGGGCAGGAATTCTTCCAATGCTCAACCAACTGGTTTGACTAGACCTATGACTGGATCATCTTCACAACCAGTATCCTCGGTTGCCCATCAGCAATCCGGGAGGGTCGGTGATGCAATTGACCTTGCTGAGACCTTACACTCAATCTCCCTGAGTGGAACTGGCTCAAAAATTCCAGAAGACGATGTACCAGCTGGAGTGGATGCACCAGCTGACGGTGTAGATATCGGAGAAGGATCAGGAGATCAGTCAGAGAGTGAAGCTGACGAAGAGATTATTCCGCCTGGTGAAGGTCAACCATCAGTTGCAATACCAGCTCCGACTGGTGCAGTTCAGGAAGCACCAGTCATCAGGACAGAAGAACCAACGCCAGCAGATTCTCATCTTCCCAAATGGCTGAGAAATCACCCATCCAATGCTATTCTCGGTGATCCAGTAGGTTCTGTTCAGACTCGACACGGCAGTGCGCTCCTGACTTGTTTTATTTCTCAAGTGGAACCTACTTCCATAGGAGTTGCGCTAGAATCTGCCGATTGGATTAATGCCATGCAAGAAGAGCTTGCTGAATTCACTCGCAACAATGTTTGGGACTTGGTAGAGAGACCATCACATCAGTCAGTGATTGGCACCAAGTGGGTTTTCAAGAACAAGCGAGATGAGAATGGTACTGTAATCAGAAACAAAGCTCGTTTAGTCGCTAAAGGTTACAAGCAATGTGAAGGCATCGACTTTGACGAGACCTTCGCACCAGTTGCAAGAATGGAGGCGATACGGCTGTTCCTTGCGTATGCAGCGTATCATGGTTTCACGGTATTCCAGATGGACGTGAAGAGCGCCTTCTTGAATGGCGAGCTAAAGGAGGAAGTATATGTCGAACAACCTCCAGGCTTTGAAGTAGGCACCAAAGTGTACAAGCTGAGAAAGGCCCTGTATGGATTGAAACAGGCGCCCAGGGCTTGGTACGAGACGCTATCACAATTCCTAATCAGTAATGGATTTCGGAAAGGGAAGATCGACAGGACTCTCTTCCTTATCAAGGATGCTGATGATATGCTAATGGTGCAGATATATGTCGATGACATTATATTCGGGTCAAAGAATATGTCTCTATGCGAGAAGTTCTCTCAACTGATGCAGAACTCATTCCAGATGAGTATGATGGGCAAATTAACATACTTCCTAGGACTCCAAGTCCAGCAGTCAGCTGATGGAATTTTTATTAATCAAAGGAAGTATGCCAAGGACCTAATTCAGAAATATTGCCCAGAGAAGACTAAGGCTCTCAGAATACCGATGAGCACCAGTTGCCAGATCTTTCTTGATGAAGAAGGAGAATCAGTTGATCCTTCCAGCTATAGAGGTATTATTGGATCACTTCTCTATCTGACAGCCAGCAGACCCGACATTTCATACTCAGTCGGAGTGTGTGCCAGATTTCAAGCCAATCCAAAAAAGTCACACATGGAAGCTGCTAGGAGAATAGTGAAATACCTCAAAGGAACTGAATCACTTGGCTTATGGTACCCCAGGAATGATGAGCTTACACTCATTGGGTATTCAGATTCAGATTTTGCTGGATGCCGTATAGATAGAAAAAGTACCAGTGGTACGTGTCAGTTTCTAGGACACAAGCTAATCAGCTGGTTTAGCAAGAAGCAACACTCAGTTGCTACATCTACTACTGAGGCTGAATATGTTGCCGCTGCCAGTTGCTGTGCTCAAATTCTCTGGATCAAGCAACAACTGGAAGACTATGAGGTGGACACTGGTTGTGTACCCATCTATTGCGACAACAGCAGCGCTATGTGCATAACTAAGAATCCGGTTCATCACTCTAGGACCAAGCACATAGATATCCGACATCACTTCATACGTGATCATGTCGAGAAGAAGGATATCAGCGTAGAATACATCAGAACCGAAGATCAACTAGCTGACATCTTCACCAAACCTTTGCCAGAAGCAAGATTCAAGGAGTTGTGCATCAAACTCGGTCTTATGGAGATTGATGCGAGCCCTAGTGTTGAGGAAGAATGAGTCCCAGCTCTCATTCTGTTCTTGATTTTCTGAAGGATGCTGATTAAGACTAAGTCCAAGTTCTTAGTCTTCATGTTTTCTTTTGTGGTGGCTCAAAACCACAGGTGGTATCTACTGGCAGAACTTATTCCATAAACAACGAAGGAAATGAGTCCCAGCTCTCATTTCGAATTTGCCAGCAGTCATGCACCATCAGTCGAAGTAAAATTGGGTCCCAGCTCCCAAATTCCAAGCAATGATGAAGAAGAGAAGAGAAGATTATGCGGAATGAATTGAGTCCAAGCTCTCAATTCTTTCAATCTTTCAAGTTGTCAGCAGACAACTGGTGATATATCAACGACTGGTGAAAATTGAGTCCTAGCTCTCAATTTGTCTAAGTACACGGGAACCAGTTGTGAGTATCAGTTGTCGACTGGTAAGAAGGCCATACTAGCAGGGGGAAGTATGCGACTGGCGTATACTACTGATGACCAGGTATACTACTGATGACCAGTTGAGTCCCAGCTCTCAACTGACGTTCTCTTGAAGTCCAAGAGTCGTGCCAGCTGTCGCAGAAATGGCGGGAAAGGTTTAAGATTGGTCTTGCGTGTGCATATCTTCGAATTTAATGCGGCATTTAATGCCACATTTAATGCGCACAGTGACTGCGCAGTCAAAAGCAATCTCGCGACCAATCAGCGTGTGCCATGTCAGCTACACGTACCATCCCACGTCAGCACGACCACGCACGTCGCTACAGGGAATCGTGCCTGCTGATGACCGTCGATCCTCACTTTTGACGAATTCATCTCGTCCATCCATCCCAGCATGGCACCAGTATAAATAGCTGATTATTCGTGATCGGAAAAACTCTTATCATTCCTTCAAATTTTTCGAACATTTTTCCGTTCATCTTCCTTAAAATTTCCGAACACTTATTCCCTGAAAACATGGCATCTTCATCCAAAACCGCTGCTGATAAATCATCCTCTTCCACTGAGTCTTTGGATCTAGACTTACCATTAGCCGAATCACACATGCCTACCTTCACTGGCATTGTGAAAGAAGAAGACATAGATTATACCTACCCTTTCAACAAGCTTGTTCAGTTGAACAAAAAGGCCACCCAACATCTCCTTTCTAACTCCCAGATCAGAGCCGCCCAAGTCCAGAAGGAGAAGATTTTAAACGACAAACTGGCCGAGAAGCATCACGGCGAGGAGCTCATGGAAATGATCGACCATGAGCAGCTCCGACCATACTTGACGGCAACCCCCAGGAACTTCCACCCACATATGGTCGCCGAGTTCTATGCTCGTGCGGTGATAGCTGACGACAGGAAATCCTTCACCACGTCGGTGTTCGGACACCTGATCACCATCGACGTAGAATACCTAGCCAACCTCTTTGGGCTGAGGAGTACTGGTGAGGAGGTGGCGACGTATTGCAAGGATGATACGGTGGAGTTCAGGCGGAGGTGGACTGAATGGAAGAAGGAGGGGGTGACTATCTTCAAGACTGGCATGAAGAAGTCAGAGATGGACGAATACTGGCAGATGGTATGCGACATTGTGGTGCGCATGCTCTAGTGCGAGGTCGGCTCCTATGCCGAACTAAGCTTAAAGAAGTTCTCCGTTATGTGCGCGCTGGTGGATGGCATATACGGAAACTGGGCCGAGTTCATCTTCGGCCGGCTACTGGAGAATGTGGAGAAGAACTGCACAGTCAAGACTGACGGCAGGTTCCTCCATGCAGTGTCTTTTGGCCTGCGAATCAGCCACATTCTGGAGGTGGAAATGGGGGACCGAATCGACCGAGGGGAGCAATTGGTCGGGTCCGACTTTATCCCAGCCACCAAGGTCAAACTTCCTGGCCCAGACTACAAGAAGCCTCAACGGCTGAGAGGGAAGACGGCTGTGGACCCTGCTGACGAAGTTTCTGAGGAGGAGTCAGAACCAGTAGATGAGGCCGTGCCAGCTGTAGCTCTTCTGCTGACAGCTGAGGCGAAGGAAGAAATGAAGAGGAAGTATGAGGTGGAATCCTCATTTCTCGAGATGGAGCAAGCAGTGACTGGGTCATCAGCTCAGATGCCAGTCACCAGGTCTTCTCCAAGGAAGAAGCCCAAGTTGCACCAGTCCCAGCAGCCCCAGCCAGCTGTCATCTATGCTCCAGAATCAAAGAAAGTATCTATACCAGTCAAGAAGTCCTTCCTTGGACTGACTGAGGAGGAGACGATAGATAGAATGACCAGGAAAAGGAAGAGAATCAAAACGAAGGCTGAGAAGCTGGCTGAGCAAGCTGCGAAGGAACGAACAGCTTCCATTGTCAAAAAGAAGCAGGCCCAGGCAAGGCTGAAGGCCTTGGCCGACCAGCGAAAGAGGGAGGCTGAGCTGGCAGCCCGCGATGAAGCCTTTGCTAGGATAAAGGCTGAGCACGAATCCCGTCGTCAGGCGCAGCTGGCGGAGCAAATGCAACAAGTTACCAAGGGCAAATGGGCTGTTGCCCAGACTTCAAGTGCCGTGCCACCAGCATTAGCTCCGGGCCAGATCCTACCAGATGAATCCTTTACGCGCCTGTTGGACATGGGATCGGAGGACGTGTTTTCCCTGGTTGAAAGTTATCAACCAGAAGAGGATGTGGTTCAAGTCCCTCCACCCGCGCAAGGGGATGGTGGAGGTGAATCTGAAGTCCCACTGGCCGCGCAAGGGGGTGCCAGTGGAGGAGTTGTTGAGCGGGCGACCACCCCGGAAAAACTGGCGAGCTTCTCAGATGTAAGCTCAGATAATGATGATGTAGAGATGCCAAGGGGCGAGGAACCAGCTGCCCCAGCTGAGGAGAAAGAAGTTGCAATGGAGACTACTGGTGAGGAGCCAGCTGCTCCAGCTGCGCCAGTCATAATCATTCCAGAAGAAGAATCCTCACCAGTGGTACATCACTCCAGGGTGCAGCGGATGGAGCCAAGGGATCTTTTCCCCAATTTTGAAGCTGAGGCTCGTCCAGCTGACAGTCGTCCACACCCCTCAGAAGCATCATCTTCTGGACGACCAGCTGCACCCACACCAGCATCAGCGCCTCGTGTGCGTCAAGAGAGGAGTTCCTACATGCTGAGTATCCACCTTCATGACCTGATCGATGAAGATACCTTTCAGGCGAGGGTCACGGGGATTCACAGGTGGGAGCACCGCGGGGACCTGGCGTTTCAAAATTCAAGAGTGCCGGAGCCTTCAGCGTTCTACATCATCCCCACCAGCGGTCTCCCTCACCAGTCAATCTACGCTTCCAGAATCTTTGACTGGTGCCTGCCCAAGCATCCAGTGGAGTACTTCAACATCTCTCTATATGAATATGCTGAAAATATCACAGCTGAAGTGGAGCGAGCTGTCGATGAAGACTTAGTCACCAGGTTTGGGGACCTGGCTAACGTTCTTGATGAAGATCTGTTCCTGGAGTTCCGGAGATGGAGGATCTTCGACTGGTGCGAGCGCAAGCTAAATGTTGAGGAGCACGCAGTGCTGTATGCCAGGCTCGGGCTTGGGTACTGGCGAGCAGAGGAGGAATGGGCAAATGAGTTTATGGGTACTGAAGCCCAAGGCCACCACCAGCTGTCTATCAGGCGAATCAAGCGCCGATTGAAGAAGATTGCTCTCTACAGACAGCTGACTGGATCCTCAGGTCTTCCACGATCAAAACCGAAGTTACCTTTCCTCCAGTTCCAGAGCACCAGCCGAGGGTATCAGCTGATATACGCTCTCCGCCGCATCAGGGTACTTGTCACTCTCCCTAGGATCCCTCCATACTTTGCTATCTTCTTTGATATGGCTGCCAGCTCTCTGCTGGTAGACCACATTGTGGAGGAGGATCCCTCCAGAGGTTGGTGGCTGACCACTGCCGTCCCCCCTGTTCCAATGGTCATGGGCGATCTTGTCCCATATCATATGGACTGGCAGCTGGTGGCTTTCACAGCCCCACCTGTTTTTGCACAAGGCCCGCCAGCACCAGCCGAGGTGCTCGCGGAGGAGCCAGCATCAGCAGAGGCGCCCGCGGAGGAGCCCGCCCCAGTGGAGGTACCAGCTGAGTCTGCACCAGAGATGGCTGATACCGCACCTGATGTGCCTTCCACTTCCATGGAAGTATCAGCGGAGCCACTCTCTGAAATTCATCCTCCTGCACATCTTCTTGCCTACATTGACGCCAGGATGGATCAACGTCTCGACACCTTCCGAACTGAAGTAGCGCAACAATTGGAATCTGTCACCACAGGTGTTTCCACCTTTTTGGCGCGGATCCAAGAGGGGGAAAGGGCGCGAGCACTGGCTGAAGAGGAGAGAGCCAGAATTGCTGAGGAAGAGAGACGCCTTGCAGCTGAAGAGAGGAGAATTGCTGCTGAATGGAGACTGAAGAGAGAGCAAGACATGGCCGCACTTTCTGAGATCCTGAGGTCTATCACCAGTGCTCGGACTCAGTCACCAGGATCATCTTCCAAGCCATAGTCTAGTCTCCTTATGTTTTTGTAAGTAAATCAGTTAGACTAGTCAGTTATCATTCACTGTACATGTAATTGCTAAATCTCTAATGGAATGTTAACTGACAAGTTGATGACAATCTCTTATTGTCCAACAATTGTCAAAGTTTTTATTTACCAGCTGAATTTACACATCCAGTGTAATCAGCACCAGCACTCATCTTGCATGTTAAACTTATTTACATGCTTATTTGCTCTGATCTTAATTTCCATATTTTTAAACGAGCAATATCTTTCCTTAGTTGAGGGGGAAGATTTCTTTTAGTTAGAGCTGATGTTGAGGAAGTAATTTCATGGGTTTAGATCTGATAGGTTTCACTTGTAAAACCCTGAAATCCTTTGTAACTTTCCTCATCAGCTGAGTGCTCGCTGGTTAGGCTTTGATCGCACCAAAAAGGGGGAAATTGTTGGGAAATCTGTCTAAGGTTTCCTCCCCCAGTAGCTTACTTGTTTAGATTATAGTTTTGATGGATCAAATCCTAAGTCCTACCAGCGTCAGTTGTCTCTACATAGCTCTAGTCTTATATGTAAAGTCCTGTTTAGGTCTTTGTGTTGTAAGTCGCAGCTGACACTGTTCACCAGCATGAGAAACGCTTACCACTGGCTACTGTTCACCAGTTGGGAAAAGGTTTCATCAGCAGGCGGCTGACAAAGACTCGTGCTGACACTGTTCACCAGCATGAGAAACGCTTATGACTGGGTACTGTTCACCAGTTGGGAAGGGTTTCATCAGCAGGCGGCTGACAAACCTTACCAGGAGAATGCGTGTTCCTACTTACACTATTCACCAGCGGTGATTTCACCAGTCATGGGAGATTCCAAGAAGAATTAACATCCAGACATTTGGTAGACTTTGATGATGCCAGGGCATGTCACCAGCAGAGACTGCCAGCACAAGATCACCAGTATGATCTACCAGTCAGATGTTACCAGCAGAATTCCAGATTCTCTCTCCCCGCGTAGTAGAGACAAAAAGAAGATTCTCTGAGGAAT
>JAPKLW010010201.1:0-11488 GCA_026898455.1 Plectranthus barbatus | reverse complement strand
TTATTGTTTATTATATATATATATATATATATATATATAATATGTTACAATAGAATAAACTGAAAATAAAAAATAAAAATAAAATATGATATGGCGGGAGTAGTTATTTTGACTACTTTACTTTAATATATATATAGATATATTAGTTTTATAAATTTAACTTATAATTTAAAATAATCAAAATAATTATTAATTAGTTTAATTTAAAATATTTAATAAAAAACATACAAGAATATTTGTGGTATTATATATTGAGAAGTGGTTATGACATGTGGGACCCATAAATAATTAAAAGTGAGGTAGATAAAAATGAGTGTAAAAGTGAAATAGATAGAAATAGAGGTAGATGTAAATGTGGCACACATGTGGAGGTAAATATAAGAAATAGCATTGTGGATGCTCTCTCTTCCCGAAAAACCCTAAAAATAAATATGGGTATAATAGTCAATTTGCTAAATTATAAAAATAAAATATAAATTTTATTGGATTCTGGACATCCAGAACCTGGCCAAATAGCGTCACCTTCAAAGAAATGGAGTTGTATTCACTATTTTCACTTGGGAAAATAATGTCCTTTTTGTTTTCCCGAATACATAATTAACATTGTGGAAATATTTAAATTATGAAATAGTCAATTTGACTATTGTATTTAACGATTTTAGCTATACTTATAAATATATCTAAAAATAGTCAAAAGTACATATTTTTTATATTTTCATATCAAATTCAGATTATATTAAAAATTGTGTACTGTGCGTGAGATAGTGTGTTGTGTGCGAGAGAGTGTAATTGCGACCCGAGTGAGATCTGGGTCAAAAAAATATTAAAAAAATTATGATCAACATGGGAGAGATTGGGTGCGATCTGAGGGGGACCAGGTGCGACTCGAGTGTGACCCGGGTAAAAAAATATTAAAAAAATTTATGGTCAACATGGGAGGCCTGGGTGCGACCCGAGTGCGACTCGGATGATTTAAATATTATTTTTAAGTTATAAATACTGAGTAAAATACTTAAAATATATATTTTCATGTTTCGGTTTCATCACCAACCTAAAAATTATTGCCTGATTAAGACATTTTAACAAATCTCAAATAAAAACATGTAGGCCATATTTGATGTGTTGATAAAAGTGGCTAAATTTTTTATAAAATTGACTATTTTAAATAATTAAGAATACATGCAAAAATCAATCAACTCAGCATTGGTGGGAAATCAGAAAAATACTATAATTTTTTAGTCTGACAATTATAGTCTAGGTTACTATTATGTGAATGTATTTGCTTTGTCGGCCTCAATAACACAATAATAATCAATATTTTTGAATCAACAGATTTAATCCTACAATTTATTATATTTCCTTTAGACAGAAAATTAATTGTATTAAAATTTATTTACCTGTTATTAATTTTGTCCTCTCGGTCTTTCAAATAATAACTTTAAATCTAGAATTAATATTATCTCTCGATCATTCAATTCTAGATTTTAAAAATTAAATCATGAATTCAAAACCATGCACATTGAGTTGACTAATGTAAACATTCATTAATGATCAATTATTCATTGCCCTAGATCCCACTAGAGTTTATAGTCACTCATCGCAGATAGAAAACCAAAGATAAACATATTAAATTGCATTAAAGAAAGGAACTTACAAGAAAATAAAGGGTTTCATGTTCTTCAAACTCCCAAAACTCTAAAACTTCAATACGGAATAAAAGATAATGAAATATTACTAAAAGGTCGAAATTACATAGATATATATTGAGGTAGATGTGTATCTTATCATATCTGGGACTAAAAATATGATATATCTTAAATTAAATCGAATTTTCCTTTTATGGTTTTTGCGTCGGTTGACGTGGATTCCACGTCGGTCGATATGGACACCAAGTCGGTCAACGCATCCTTCCACGTCGATCGATATGGACTCCACGTCGGTCGATATCGAGACCTCCACTTTTCCAAACTTAGCCATTTCTCGTCACTTCTGTGCAGTCTCACGATTTTGGCGATAATTTTTCCTCCCGAACTCTGATTGACCCGATTCTAGTTGCACTGGAAAGCTAATTCACAAATCTTTCTATTTCCAGGCTCCATTAGCTCTAATTCCATGTGTGGAAGAAGTCACAACTGTTTCTTTGAACGTTGATAACTGCTAGAACGGTGAGTAAATAAATTTTTACCCCCAAAGGTGGTCGATCCCACAGGGACTGTGCAACGAACTATTCAAAGTACTAGTCACAATTTCTAGAACATAGAAGTTTGAGAAATTTGAAAAAGGGATTTAAAGATAACAATGCAATAAAATAAAGGTTTTTGAAAACAATTAAATGGAGCACAAATCCTAGGGCAGATAATCTAATCTTTAGCATGCAATATCAATCAACTCAACAATGGGGAAAATATAGATTTTGATAGATTAAATTCCTTGGTCTGGTAATTTAAATCCT
Organism: Plectranthus barbatus; assembly: GCA_026898455.1. Classification (NCBI taxonomy): domain Eukaryota; kingdom Viridiplantae; phylum Streptophyta; class Magnoliopsida; order Lamiales; family Lamiaceae; genus Plectranthus; species Plectranthus barbatus. The sequence goes on along the minus strand of JAPKLW010010201.1, from coordinate 9,036 downwards.
AGATTACTAAATAGTGACTTTATCCTCCCGGTCTCAAGAACACAAATTCAGTTAATTTCAATAATTATCTAATTAATTCATATGCAAGTTTCTTCCTTTTGAGACAAAAACCAACATATTTAATTATCTCTTCCTATTAATAATTTTCACCTCTCGGTCCTTCAATTGATAACTTTAAACCTAGACCTAAATTCACCTCTCAGTCCATATTTTAATCTAGAATATTAAATTAAATCTGAGAATTAAACCATGCCATATGAGTTGATTTCAATAAACATGCATCAGAAAAGATAAATCATAACCCTAGAACCTGTTAGGGTTTTAGCCACAAAACATGACTAGAAATAAAGCAAACATATTATAAATTAACTTACAAATGAAGAGGAACCTTCAAAGTCTTGAAAAAATCCAAAGCTCAATGTAAAATTAGGGATTCCAAGTCTGAAAATCGTGCATAATTAAGTCTTATTTATAGAGGAGAGAAAAAGACCTAATTTGGGTATTGGGCTAAAATAACAAAAACTGTCAAAACAGGCCAAAAGTTCCATCTCGGGCCTCAGGGTCGATCGACACACATGCAAATCTCGATCCACCTGAATTTGACCTCCGTGTTGATTGACAGGGAGCCTGTCGATCGACACAACTGTAATGTCCACTGTGTCGATCGACACACCTGCATGTGTCGAGCTTCCATCTTCTTCCTTACCTCCGATTGACGTCCGACCTCTATGTCAATCGACAGGGGGCATGTCGATCGACACAGAGGTCCTGCTTCAGGATTTTGGCTTCATCTTCCATCTCTGGTCGACTTCCGTGCGTCAATCGAAGCGGCAACTCTATGTAACTCAGCTCTTTCATCATTTCACCTCTTTTTAGCCCTTAATACCTGCAAAATCAACCATGAAAGGCATAACACCCTCTAAAATAGTCTCATGCACAGAAATAACTAAAAAAAATAATAAAATGCACTTGAAACAATGTAGAAAAAATATAGATAAGTGAGTATAAATATGAGCTTATCAAACCCCCCAAACTTGAATACTTGATTGTCATCAATTAAAGAAAAGAAAGAAAAGAAATCTCAAGTAGTTGAAAGTGCAATGCCTCACAAGATTCATCACAATCAAAGATCATCAATCCACATCACACATGCAGTTTGAAAGAGATAAGAAATCCATCAACTTCGGAAGACTCACAAGGAAGTGTTTCGCTCAATCACACAAGTGTTTGGTTTTCAATGAAAGCACTCACAACAAGTATGAAGAAATTTCTACCATAGACTTGCAAAATTTCTAGAATCTCCACTGCTCAAATGTGGACACAATTCAAGAATCAAAAAGGACTTTTGATAAGGTTGTAATGTAGGCTTTTGTGAAAGGTAGGGAAATATGGCCAAGTGACTAAAAATCAATCAAGTTTTACTTCCTCAATCAATCCAAACCAATATCTTCTCATCACCCACCAATCTCCTAATATTTCCAACACAAACCAAGGCTCAACATTTTTTTCTTCTAGTCATTTAATTATGCTCTTAAGAATTTTATTTAATTATTTGAGCTTATAAGGACACAACTTTTTTTTCTTTCGAAAATAACATAATATGATTGCAAAACAGAAATCTGAAATAGAAGTAAATCACACCAACGGAAATAAAAATGATAATTGAAAAGACAAATGACGGAAATTGAAAGAAAGCATGTAAAAGTTGGGTTACCTCCCAACAAGTGCTTTAGTTAACGTCGTAGCTCGACGGTACCTCTTTTTCAGAACCAGGGCGGGCTAGAACGCATTCGCCTGCCTCGGGCATCCACCATGTAGACAAGTCGGTCTTGAATGACAGCTATAAGTTCGGGATGAGATGGTGTCATTGGCAATTTTGCCACCTTATTTCCTTGCTCCCATTCTTGAGCAGCTTTGTCTTCTTCCTCTTCGATTTCTTCCTCTTCTTCTACGATGGAGGTGGTTTTGTAGCATTCAGATTGTTGTCAGCTTTTGTCGAGCTTGAATGTGATCTTTTCCTCATTTGCTCGAAGCGTTATCTCTCCACCACGACAATCAATCAAAGCAGCACTAGTGTCCAAGAATTTCCTTCCCAAGACGAGGGGTGTGCTGCATCTTCCTTAATGTCCAAGACTACAAAATCTGCAGGAAAAATTAGATGACACACACGAATGAGAACATCCTCAAGTATACTTTTGGGGCGAGACACAGATCGGTCTGCTATCTGCAAAGTAATTGTAGTCGGCCTCAACTCTCCAATCTTGAGGCATTGGAAGATGGAAAAGGGCATCAGATTGATGTTGGCACCAGTGTCGCACAACACCTTTGGAAAAGAAATCCCCCCAATCTCAACTGGAATAGAGAAGCATCTTGGATCACTTCTCTTGACTGGAGGTTTCTTCTGTAGGATCATGTTGCACTGCTCATGAAGCTTCACTGTTGAGTTCTCCACAAAGTGTTTCTTCTTGCTCATGAGCTTCCGGAGATACTTCATGTAACCTGGAATTTCAGAAAGAGCTTCAACCAGTGGCAGATTAATGCTTACCTTCTTCAAGTTCTCTACAAAGCGAGAGAACTTGGAATCCTCCTTTTGCTTGGAAAAGCGCTGAGGAAAGGGCATCGGAGGTGGTCCGATAGCTTTGGAACTTGAGGAATTGTGTTGGGGAGGCAGTTGTGTCGACGGGAAGCAGTTGTGTCGGTCTGACCTGCATTTCAATAGACAGGGGGTGTGTCGATCGACACACCCATTGCAGTCCTTTCGATCAAGTCTTCGTCCTCAGAATCGATCTCCTCCTCTTGTCCTCCATTTCGATTGACAGGCTGCGTGTCGATCGAAATAGAGGACGGCTCTACAGGTTCCTTTTCCTTCTCTCCCCAAACTTGCTTTGGGGCATGCTCGGGCCTTTGTAGCTCGTTCCAGACCTCAATTTCACAGCTTTGCAGTCCTTTTGGTTGTTTGGGTTGGCCTCGGCATCTTTCTCAGAGTGTGTTGTGCCCCGATTGTGGTAGCAATTTGACTCACTTGAGTCTTAATGATCTTCACGTGCTTTCCAAGTAAGTCCACCTTGGTATTGACTCCTGCCACTTCTTTCTCGATCTTTCACACTCAGTAGTCGATAGCTTTGATGAAGTTCATGAGCACCTCGTCGAGGCTTTCCTTCTTCTTTTCCACCACTTCGCCATTCTGCACATCAAAATCTGGCGGTGGTTGTTCGGGAGCTTCGGGCTGAGAGTAGGAGAAGCCTGGATGAGGTCTAGGATGGTAGTGTTGGTAGGGGCGGCAATTTCCAACCCGACACGAACCTAACACAAAAAGAATGAGTTGGGTCAACCCGTCCCAGTTCCAACCCATTTAATTTTCAGGTCAGGTTCGGGTCAATCTCGGGTTGATCCGCGAACCCATTTGACCCACCAAGTATTGTTACAGGTTTTATCTTTCCATATTTTTTTAACATGAATATGTGTAGGTAATCCTTTATTCAGATTCTAGGGCGTATGTGATTGTCTTGCATGCATGTTTAGGCAATTAAATCGATCAATATTTTAAATTGGTTTCTCAATTCTTGTGCTTTTTCTTAATCTGATTAAATTGGCCATTCGATTAGGTTTTCATAATTAATTAATTTGAGACTGAGAAGTGAAATTGATTAATGGATTTAAGAATTGATAATATGGATTTTTAATTGTGTCTGAAAAGAATAATTTAATTCATAGGAATAAATCTGATGTTTTTGGGAGTTGTTGATTTTTCTAGAAACTGAGAGGATATAGAAAATTGACAATCTACTTTATAAATTGCCTAACCCTGGGATTTGGAATATTGTTATGATGTTCCACCATAATCAATAGTTTAATAGATCGATTGATTTTCCTTGCATGCTATCCTTGACATGAACTTGCCCTGGAATTTGATCTTTCTCTAGTGTCTTAAAAACTCCATTTTTAAATCTCTGCTTCAATTTAATTTTCTTGCAAAATCAGTTTTAAGTTTCAAAACCCATCTAAATTTCTATTTACTTAGACAACAAACCGAAAACAAATATTTCAGTATATGAGATGTTCGCTTTTACAATCTCCGTGGGATCGATAATTTAAACTTGTCACTACTCTATAAGTATCATTAAAAAAATAGTGATCAAATTTCGGCGTCGTTGCCGAGGATTGTTTAGAATTATCTTGTTATTAAATCTGTTTAGGGTTTTTGATTTAAGTTGTAATTTTAATTTTACTTCCCCTTTAATTTTTGCAAAATTTTCTTTCTGTTTTCCTTTAAAATTTTTGCCAGTTTTTCTTTAAAATTTTACTCTCTATTTCGACCGACAGGCCGAATTTCGATCGACAGAGCCACTGCTGCCGTGTCGATCGACAGACAGCCTGTCGATCGATAGAAAAGTTGTTTCTCGATTTTTTCTATTTTCTCATTTATTTCGTGTGTTAGTTAATTTATTTCTGTTTGTTTGTTGTTCTTTGTTACTCACTCTTCCCTTGACTTCTTTTCAGGTAGTTTATGAACACAAGGAGGAGTGGTAAAGCACCGATTCCAATCGACCCTGGAATTGAGGCTACGTGCAGAAAAAACAACAGCAGGAGAAACCGAGAAGAAGTCGCTTCCAGCAGTGAAACTGTCAAAATGGCCGAAGACGATCCACCAAATATCCCCAACCTTACACCCGAGCAGACAACTGAACTTTTGAGAGAGATGCACGCCATGTGGGAGCGTATGGTGCTATTGGATCAGGATTGCATGACGAAGATGAGGATGCCGATCTAGGGTTTGATGCTAATGAGGATGAAGATGTTATCCAGAAAAGATACAGACCTAAGATGCCGACTTGGGACCGTTTCTTCAGTTTATGCAGGATCAGACGGCAGCCACTGCCAGCTTTTGCACCGAGCTTCGAGCGGTTCATGATCATCAGTTGGTGCAGGAAGCTCTACTTGCCGACATCAGGACTCAGCAGGCTGCCCACACCGCCGCCGTGGTGGATCTGACCCGCAGGATGGAGGAGCGCTTCTCCTCATTTGAGCCAGCCCTGCGCTATGGCCGCCAGAACAGGCGGGACGAGCGTGATTAGAGTCCGCCGAGGGAGTGAGGTCTAGATTCCCTTCCTACAAGCTGACTTTCAAACTTCTTCTCTCCTTCGTATTGAATAAGTTTGGGGGGAGGATGACTTGTGGGAATGGAATCCGATATCATTTGCTTTTTTTATTTCTAATTTTAATGTATTGCAGTTATTTTCGTGTATTTCAATTATTTCCCATTTCCCTGTACTTTGTTTCCTTTCAGTTGTATTTGCTCCAGTTAAGTCATTTCTGATGTATTTGTTGTTTTCCGATGCATTTGTTCTTAGGTTCAAAATCCATTAAGTGTAACTTGAGATTATGTACTCTTCCTTCCCTAGATATGAACTTGTTTGGTTGATGATTGGTCTACACTGAGATTGAGACAATTAGGATTGCATGATGAGTAGCCGATGATATGAGAATACCGCATGAGGAGTTGCTCTCTGATTTTTTATTTTGCTTGATTTATCTGGTTTGGATTTGATACTGTTAGGGAAAAACAAAATAGCCTAGTGATATTTGTGCCTGAATTCTTCTTTCATGTGTGATCGAGTTTGCAGTTGGATTCTAGAATTTGGATTATTTCTCTCGAGAGACTGTATTGATGTAAATCTTGGTGGAAATGATCTTAGGCATCTCTTTTCTTAGCCTTATCCCAAACACTAACCCTACACATGACCACTTGTAGCCACCTTGAGCCTGAAAAGTCTTTCTTTTGATGTAAGTAGTGTTCTGGTGAGTCAATTGTGTGGATTGAATTAGAAAATGAGAAGGGTAGTGTGATTATGAGCTGTGGTTTGTTGAAAATGTGAATGCTCATAGATTTGAGCTGACTTGAGAAAAAAAATATATATGAAAAAAAGAGAGAGAAGAAAAGTTTACCCTCTTGTTTGCAGTTGGGTTTTGTTTGTACTGTGGTTTAAATTGTTAGGATAAGTTCACAAGGTGAACATTTGTTGAAAATGTGTGTATAAGTAGAAAATAGGAAGTTGAAGAAGAAATGTGATGTGGATTGACAGTTGGGAAGTTGTGGAAATCATAATTGTGTTAGTCACTCAGCCTAAAACGACCTACCTTCTAGAAAAACCCCATTACAACCAAATTAAAGACCTTTTTGATTCACTGAGTCATTTTACTTTCTAAGCAGTGGAGAGATGAGAAATTTGCCAAACTTATGGTTAAGAAACTGTATTACTCGGAATTGAGAGAAACACATGTCCCAAACACTTGAGTGATGAGTGATTGATGAAATTCTTCCTATCTGTGAGGTTCTTCCCGAAACTGTTGATGATTCGGATTGGATTTTGATTGCATTCCCGAAACTGTTGATGAAATTATTCCTATCTGTGTGCTTGGATTGTGATGAATCTTGTAAGGAATTGCACATCTTTGTTCGCATGATTTTGAGTTTTTTTTGGTGTTGTGATCGAGGACGATCAATAGTTCAAGTTTGGGGGAGTTGATAAGTGCGTTATTTCGTTCACTTATCAATGAATTTTTAGGGTGTTTTGATTATTTTATGGTGTGTTTACTTTAAATTCTGAGCATCGCATTGACTTTATATCTGAGTTGTTTGTCATGGTGAAAAATGTAGGTTTTGGAGTAAAAAAATCGACTAAGTAAAGAATGCTTGTTTTAAGCCTTGTCCTCTGTCTCGATCGACACCCGGGGTGTTGATCGACACCACTGCAGGGAGGAAGAAGTCGAGATGCAGACTAAATTGGGGTTTTGCTTCCTTGTCTGTCGATCGACACGGAGTCCGAAGAGAGAGCGTGTCGACAGGCGAGCTGATGGCTCGAGTTTGGAGCGTGTGTCGATCGACACACGGGCTTATTTTGGCGAATTTCTCCAATTATTAATTATTTCCATGTTTAAACAATTCTACTTAGTATATATACTTATGTTTTGGCAAAATTTAGACTTATGTCACTTTTTAGACCTAAACCTAGAGTTTTTCATTGTTCTTGAGTTGCTTTTGATCTGGAGTGAAGATTGTGATCGAACTTTTCAAAGATTGGATGCAATATCAAGACTTGTTTTCTCTATGAAGTATTGTTACAGGTTTTATCTTTCCATATTTTTGTTTAACATGAATATGTGTAGGTATTCCTTTATTCAGATTCTAGGGCTTATGTGATTGTCTTGGATGCATGTTTAGGCAATTAAATTGATCAATATTTTAAATTGGTTTCTCAATTCTTGTGTTTTTTCTTAATCTGATTAAATTGGTCATTCGATTAGGTTTTCATAATTAATTAATTTGAGACTGAAAAGTGAAAAATGATTAATGGATTTAAGAATTGATAATATGGATTTTTAATTGTGTCTGAAAAGAATAATTTAATTCATAGGAATAAATGTAAAGTTGTTAATTTTTCTAGAGACCGAGAAGATATAGGAAATTGACAATCTACTTTATAAATTGTCTAACCCTGGGATTTGTAATATTGTTCTGATGTTCCACCATAATCAATAGTTTAATTGATCGATTGATTTTCCTTACATGCTATCATTGACATGAACTTGCCCTGGAATCTGATCTTTCTCTAGTGTCTTAAAAACTCTATTTTTAAATCTCTGCTTCAATTTAATTTTCTTGCAAAATCAGTTTTAAGTTTTAAAACCCATCTAAATTTCTATTTACTTAGACAACAAACCGAAAACAAATGTTTCAGTATATGAGATGTTCGCTTTTACAATCTCCGTGGGATCGATAATTTAAACTTGTCACTACTCTATAAGTATCATTAAAAAATAGTGATCAAATTTTGGCGCCGTTGCTGAGGATTGTTTAGAATTATCTTGTTATTGAATCTATTTAGGGTTGTTGATTTAATTTTTATTCCCCTTTATTTTTTGCAAGATTTTCTTTCTGTTTTCCTTTAAAATTTTTGCCAGTTTTTCTTTAAAAGCTCTCAGTTGTAGATAGGAGATTGCGGAAGTTATGAAGAGGAGTAAACATCACTGAGTAGCAAAAAAGCTGGAAACAAACAAACCAAAACCTTGAAGGAACCAATGAGCCTTATCCGTGTAATCGATGGGGCGTCCAATAGCTGCTAATTGATCACATAAGGACTTGAAGTTTTGGCCATATTCAGCCGCAGATCGAGTCACTTTCTTCATAGTTTGGAGGTCGTCTTTAAAGCATAGCTTGCGAGATTTGGAGTTGTGACTATACATGGCCTCAAAAGCGAGCCAAACCACGTGCAAGTTGGTGTAACCAAGTACTTTAGCCATGGACTCCTCTGTTAGAGATGAGAGAAGTAGACTAAGGAGTATATAGAATAGACCAGAGGTGGTGGTGAAGTAGTGGCAGATCTATAAATATTTATTAAGGAATTTCATTGAGTTTTTACGTTCCAAAAGAACACATAATTAAATACAAATTGATTCTCATAATAATAATAAAATATATAAAAAATTCATACACTAAAGCTAAATTCAATACTATGTGTAAATATAAAAGTTTAACATAAAAAAAAAATTAAGCTCCTCTTAATTCTCAAATCTCAACCTCCTCACACTCTCATCTTATTCATTCTCAACTCCATTTTTATTAATTATTCGCCGTAAAAAAAGTTATTTCACAAAAAAGTCGCACTATCCTATTATTAAATTAAAAAAATAATTTTAGGGGGGCAGAAGTCACACAAGCTTCTAAGTAAATCCAGTAATATGGTGAACTTGCTCACATAAAGGAATAAGAGAGACAAATATAAACTAATTCTGATTAATTGAGTAATTTGAAGCATAATATTTACCTTAACTGATAAATTTAAATTTTAATGTAAGATAAATTGAGTTTTAATATTTCAGTATTATATATAATTTATAATAAATTATTAAAAAATATCGCAGAAAACTAGTACAACATCAAAGCTGAAAGATTAATTGTCAACTCAGGACCCGAAACATAGTTTAATTGTCAATTTAGGACCCGAAAGATTAATTGTCAATTCAGGACCTGAAAGA
>JAPKLW010010200.1:0-11489 GCA_026898455.1 Plectranthus barbatus | reverse complement strand
AACAGTAGCCAGTCATAAGCGCTTCTCACCGCTGATGAACAGTGTCAGCACGTCTTGTCAGCCGCCTGCTGATGAAACTTTTCCCAACTGGTGAACAGTGGCCAGTGGTAAGCGATTCTCATGCTGGTGAACAGTGTCAGCATGAGTCTTGATCAGCTGCGACTTACAACTCAAAAGACCTAAACAAGACTTTACATTTAAGACCAGTGCTATGTAGAGACAACTGACGCTGGTAGGACTTAGGATTTGATCCACCAAAACTATAATCTAAACAAGTAAGCTACTGGGGAAGGAAACCTTAGAAAGTTTTCCCAACAATTTCCCCCTTTTTGGTGCGATCAAAGCCTAACCAGCGAGCACTCAGCTGATGAGGAAAGTTACAAAGGATTTCAGGGTTTTACAAGTGAAGCCTATCAGATCTAAACCCATGAAATTACTTCCTCAACATCAGCTCTAAAAGAAATCTTCCCCCTCAACTAAGGAAAGATATTGCTCGTTTAAAAATATGGAAATTAAGATCAGAGCAAATAAGCATGTAAATAAATTTAACATGCAAGACGAGTGCTGGTGCTGATTACACTGGATGTGTAAATTCAGCTGGTAAGTAAAACCTTAGACAATTGTTGGACAATAAGAGATTGTCATCAACTTGTCAGTTAACATTCCATTAGTGATTTAGCAATTACATGTTCAATGAATGATAACTGACTAGTCTAACAGATTTACTTACAAAAGTATGAAGAGACAAGACTATGGCTTGGAAGAAGATCCTGGTGACTGAGTCCGAGCACTTGTGATAGACCTCAGGATCGCAGTAAGTTCGGCCATTTCTTGATCTCTCTTCCGCCTTTCCTCAGCAGCGATCCTTCGTTCTTCAGCAGCAATCCGCCTCTCCTCCTCAGCAAGCCTGGCCCTCTCTTCCTCAGCAAGTGCTCGCGCCCTTTCCCCCTCTTGGATCCGCGCCAAAAAGGATGAGACGCCAGAGGTAACAGACTCCATCTGTTGGGCAATGTCAGATCTGAAGGACGCGAAGCGCTGATCCATCCTGGCATCAATATATGCAAGAAGTTGCGCAGGAGGATGGATCTCTGAGAGAGGCTCTGCTGACAGTTCCATTGAGGTAGAGGGCACATCGGATGTAGGCGTAGCCATCGCTGGTTCAACTTCGGCGGGTTCCTCTACCACTGGCACTTCAGCGGCTGCTGGCTCCTCTGCTGGTACCACTGCTGTGGCTGGCAGGACTTGTACAAAAATCGGTGGGGCTGTGAGAACCACCAGCTGCCAGTCCTCATGATAAGGGACAAGGTCGCCCAAAACCATAGGAACAGGGGGGACGGCAGTGGTCAGCCACCAACCTCTGGAGGGATCCTCCTCCACAATGTGGTCTACCAGCAGAGCGCTGGCAGCCATATAAAAAAGAATAGCAAAATATGGAGGGATCCTGGGGAGAGTGGTGAGCACCTTCAAGCGTTTGAGCGCGTATATCAACTGGTACCCTCGGCTGGTGCACTGGAACTGGAGGAATGGTAGCTTAACCATTTTTGGCCTAGGGAGGCCAGAAGTCCCAGTCAGCTGTCTGAATTCTGCAATTTTCCTCAAACGGCGCTTGATTCGCCTGGTAGACAGCTGCGGGTGGCTTTCAGGATCAGTATCCATGAATGTATTTGCCCAGGCCTCCTCAGATCTCCAGTATCCAAGCCCAAGCCTGGCATACAGTACGGCACGCTTCTCTACTGTCAGCTGACCTGGCACAGGTCGAAGATCCTCCACCTCCGGAACTCCAGAAATAGTTCCTGATTCACCCTCCACAGTCCTCGGTAGCTGGTTATCATCTCGTCATTAACGGCATTCTCCACCTCCGCCGTGATGTTTTCAGCATACTCATAGAGAGTGGAATTGAAGTACTCCATCGGCTGCAGGGGCAGACACCAGTCATAGATCCTCGAAGCGTATACCGACTGGTGGGGGAGTCCGCTGATGGGGATGATATTGAATGCTGATGGCTCAGGCACTCGTGAATTTTGAAATGCCATGTCCCCGCGGTGCTCCCACCGGTGTACCCCTGTCACTCGCGATAGGAAGGTATCTTCATCGATCAGCTGATGCTCTTGGATACAGAGCAAGTATGGCCTCCTTTCTGCGCGCACATGACGTGCTGGCGCTGGCGAGGATGCTGCTGGTCGCCCAGAAGATGTTGATGCTTCTGACGATTGTGGGCGACTGGCAGGACGACGAGCCTCATCTTCAAGGTCTGGGAACAGATCCCTTGGCTCCATCCTCTGCACCCTCGAGTGTTGGACTACTGGTGGCGGCTCGTCATCAGCAATGATGATAACCGGAGAGGTTTTGTCAACAGCCTCTCCACCAGTAATCTCCATCTCAGCGGTCTCCTTCTCAGCGGCCGCCTGCTCCGGCTCTTCCTCCGAATCGGAGCTCATGTCCGAAAAACTCGCCAGTTTTTTCGGGGTGGTCGCCCGCTCATCGACTCCTCCACTGGCACCCCCGTGCGCGGCCAGTGGGACTTCTTCTTCACCTCCACCACCCCCTTGCGCGGGTGGAGGGACTTCGGCAATCTCCTCCTCATCCTGGTACTTATCCACAAGGGATAGTACGTCTTCATCAGCACCCATGACCATCAGGCGCGTAAATGATTCTTCTGATAAGATCTGGCCTGGAGCTGGTGCTGGTGGCCTTGCACTTGTAGTTGGGGCAACTTCCCACTTGCCTTTGGCCACCTGGCGCACCTGCTCCGCCAGTTGCGCCTGACGTCTGGCCTCATGTTCAGCCTGCACCTTTGCAAAGGCTTCATCGCGGGCCGCCAGCTCAGCCTCCCTTTTTCGCTGGTCTGCCAAGGCCTTCAGCCGTGCCTGAGCCTGCTTCTTCCTCACAAGAGAAGCATTTTGCTCCTTCTTGGCTTGCTCCACCAGCCTCTGAGCTCTCGTCTGGACCCTCTTCCCCTTTCGGGTCATCCTCTCGATGGTCTCCTCCTCAGTCAGTCCCAAGATGGACTTCTTGACTGGAATCGAGATCTTCCCTGATGCAGGGTCATAAGCAGCAGCTGGCCGGGGCTGCTGGTGCTGGTGGGTCTTGGCTTTCTTTCGTGAAGGGTGTCTGGGGGCTGGCACTTGTGATGATGCGCGAGGATGTATACCAGTTGCCGTAGCCACGGCTTCCTCCATAGAGGTGAATAGGGATTCAACCTCTAGCTTCCTTTTCAGCTCAGCCTTGGCCTCAGCTGGCATTGGGAGAGCCACCGCTGGTACTTCCTCCCATGTCTGTTCTGCATCTTCTTCAGAAACAGACTCATCGGAGTCCACAGCCTTCTTCCCCTTCAGCCGGCGTGGCTTCTTGTAGTCAGGGTCAGGTAATTTCACCTTTGTGGCTGGGATGAAGTCTGACCCGACCAGTCGCTCCCCCTGGTCAACTCCATCCCCCATCTCCAACTCCAGAATGTGGCTGATCCTCAGCCCGAATGACACCGCGTGAAGAAATTTCCCGTCAGTCTTCACGGTGACATTCCTCTCAACATTCTCCAGCAGTCGGCCGAAGAAGAATTCGGCCCAATTTCCATGTACCCCATCCACGAGGGCGCACATGACCGAGAACTTCTTTAGGCTCAGTTCGGCGTAAGAGCCTACTTCGCATTGTAGCTTGCGTACTACAATGTCACACACCATCTGCCAGTACTCTTGCATTTCTGACTTCTTCATCCCCGTTTTAAAAACGGTCACCTCCTCCCTTTTCCACTCCTCCCACCTCCGCTGGAACTCGACCGTATCATCCCTATGATACGTCGCTACTGCCTCTCCTTCATTCCTCATCCCAAACATATTGGCGAGGTACTCGGCGTCGACAGTGATAAGGTGCCCGAACACCGATGTGGTAAATGATTTCCGGTCGTCAGCGATGACTGCTCGAGCGTAGAACTCGGCAACCATATGTGGGTGGAACACCCTGGGAGTCACCGTCAAATACGGGTGGAGCTGCTCGTGGTCTATCATGTCCATCAGCTCCGGGCCGTGGTGCTTCTATGCCAACTTGTCGTTCAGAATCTTCTCTTTCTGAACTTGGGCTGTGCGAATCTGTGAATGAGAAAGGCGATGTCGGGTGGCTCCTTTATTCAACTGGACTAACTTGTTGAAAGAATAGGTATAGTCAATATCTTCTTCCTTCACGATGCCGGTAAAGGTAGGCATGTGTGCTTCGGCTACTGGTAAGTCTATTGGATCGGAAGATGAAGAAGATGGGTTATCAGCAGGGTTGGAAGAGGATGCCATTGAATGCAGGGAAATTTTAAGAGAAGTAGAACAAAATAAGTGTTCTAGGGTTTAAGGGAATCGTAAAGGTCTATCCGAGAAGAATGTCGGATATAAATACTGGGGGCCATGCAGGATTAAACGACCGAGATGAATTCTCAGAAAGTGAGAATCAACGGTCATCTGCAGGGCCCGGTTCCCTGTGACGACGTGGGCGGTCGTGCTGACGTGGGATGGAGCGGGTAGCTGACATGGCACTCTCTGATTGGTCGCAAACGTGCTTTTGACTGCGCAGTCACTGTGCGCATTAAATGTGGCATTAAATGCCGCATTAAATTCGAAGATATGCACACGCAATACCAATCTTAAACCTTTCCCGCCATTTCTGCGACAGCTGGCACGACTCTTGGACTTCAAGAGAGCGTCAGTTGAGAGCTGGGACTCAACTGGTCATCAGTAGTACACGCCAGTCGCATACTTCCCCATGCCAGTATGGCCTTCTTACCAGTCGACAACTGATACTCATAACTGGTTCCCGTGTACTTGGACAAATTGAGAGCTGGGACTCAATTTCCATCAGTCGTAGGAAATTCGCCAGTTGTCTGCTGACAACTTGAAGGATTAAGAAAATTGAGAGCTTGGACTCAATTTTATTCCGCAACAACGTCTCCTTCAGAAATCCACCTTCTCACCATCGCCAGTTGTCTGCTGACAACTTGAAGGAAGAGCTGGGACTCATTTCCTTAGCTATTTTCCAGAAAAACAAGAACAGAATGAGAGCTGGGACTCATTCTTCCTCAACATTGGGGCTCGCATCAATCTCCATATGACCGAGTTTGATGCACAACTCCTTGAATCTCGCTTCTGGCAAAGGCTTGGTGAAGATATCAGCCAGTTGATCTTCGGTTCTGATGTACTCTACGCTGATATCCTTCTTCTCGACATGATCACGTATGAAGTGATGTCGAATATCTATGTGCTTGGTCCTAGAGTGATGAACCGGATTCTTCGTTATGCACATAGCGCTGTTGTTGTCGCAATAGATGGGTACACAACCAGTGTCCACTTCATAATCTTCCAGTTGTTGCTTGATCCAGAGAATTTGAGCACAGCAACTGGCAGCGGCAACATATTCAGCCTCAGTAGTAGATGTAGCAACTGAGTGTTGCTTCTTGCTAAACCAGCTGATTAGCTTGTGTCCTAGAAACTGACACGTACCACTGGTACTTTTTCTATCTATACGGCATCCAGCAAAATCTGAATCTGAATACCCAATGAGTGTAAGCTCATCATTCCTGGGGTACCATAAGCCAAGTGATTCAGTTCCTTTGAGGTATTTCACTATTCTCCTAGCAGCTTCCATGTGTGACTTCTTTGGATTGGCTTGATATCTGGCACACACTCTGACTGAGTATGAAATGTCGGGTCTGCTGGCTGTCAGATAGAGAAGTGATCCAATAATACCTCTGTAGCTGGAAGGATCCACCGATTCTCCTTCTTCATCAAGAAAGATCTGGCAACTGGTGCTCATCGGTATTCTGAGAGCCTTAGTCTTCTCTGGGCAATATTTCTGAATTAGGTCCTTGGCGTACTTCCTCTGATTAATAAAGATTCCATCAGCTGACTGCTGGACTTGGAGTCCTAGGAAGTATGTTAATTTGCCCATCATACTCTTCTGGAATGAGTTCTGCATCAGTTGAGAAAACTTCTCACAGAGAGACATATTCTTTGACCCGAATATAATGTCATCGACATATATTTGCACCATTAGCATATCATCACCATCCTTGATGATGAAGAGAGTCCTGTCGATCTTCCCTTTCCGAAATCCATTACTGATTAGGAACTGTGATAGCGTCTCGTACCAAGCCCTGGGCGCCTGTTTCAATCCATACAGGGCCTTTCTCAGCTTGTACACTTTGGTGCCTACTTCAAAGCCTGGAGGTTGTTCGACATATACTTCCTCCTTTAGCTCGCCATTCAAGAAGGCGCTCTTCATGTCCATTTGGAATACCGTGAAGCCATGATACGCTGCATATGCAAGGAACAGCCGTATCGCCTCCATTCTTGCAACTGGTGCGAAGGTCTCGTCGAAGTCGATGCCTTCACATTGCTTGTAACCTTTGGCGACTAAACGAGCTTTGTTTCTGATTACAATGCCATTCTCATCTCGCTTGTTCTTGAAAACCCACTTGGTGCCAATCACTGACTGATGTGATGGTCTCTCTACCAAGTCCCAAACATTGTTGCGAGTGAATTCCGCAAGCTCTTCTTGCATGGCGTTAATCCAATCGGCAGATTCTAGCGCAACTCCTATGGAAGTAGGTTCCATTTGAGAAATAAAACAAGTCAGGAGCGCACTGCCGTGTCGAGTCTGAACAGAACCTTCTGGATCACCAAGAATAACATCGGATGGGTGATTTCTCAGCCATTTGGGAATATGAGAATCTGCTAGCGTTGGTTCTTCTGTTCTGATGACTGGTGCTTCCTGAACTTCACCAGTCGGAGCAGCAATTGCAACTGGTGGTTGACCTTCACCAGTCGGAACAATCTCTTCGTCAGCTTCACTCTCCGACTGATCTCCTGATCCTTCTGCGATATCTTCACCGTCAGCTGGTCCATCCACTCCAGCTGGTTCATTGTCTTCTGGCTCAAAAATTCCAGACGGAATTCCCCCTGGATTATCGCCAGTTCCACTCAGAGAGATTGAGTGTAAGGTCTCAGCAAGGTCAATTGCATCACCGACCCTCCCGGATTGTTGATGGGCAACCGAGGATACTGGTTGTGAAGATGATCCATTCATAGGTCTAGTCAAACCAGTTGGTTGAGCATTGGAAGAATTCCTGCCCAACTGATCAACGACATCATTGACCTCAGGAACTTCTTCAGCCAGTTGTCGTATTGTCCTGCGCACTAAAGTAGCTTCATCAAAAATAACATTGCATGTTATTTCCACAAGTTTGGTGGTCTTGTTAAATACTCTATAGCCCTTGTGAGAGGGATGTCCATATCCGACAAGGACACCCTCATCAGCCTTAGGCGAAAAAGCATTTAACTTCGACTTACCATTAGTATGGACATAACATGGTGAACCAAAAGCACGAAGATGATTTAGAGAAGGCTTACGACCAAAATAAACTTCGTAGGGAGTTTTCTTGAGTCTGTCGTTGATCCCGCTTCTATTCTGAGTATAGCAAGCCGTCATCAACGCTTCTCCCCAAAAACTCTGTCCTAAGCCGGATTCTGCCAGCATGGACCGGACCGCTTCTTTCAGCATCCTGTTCCTACGTTCTGCCAGTCTATTCTGCTGCGGTTGCCTTGGTGCAGATCTTTCATGCTTAATGCCGGCTTCCGCGCAAAAATCCATCAGCAGACTGTTGCAGAATTCTGTCCCATTGTCTGACCGTATCCGCTTTACCATAGCTTCTCTCTGTTTCTGTGCTTTGACAATCAAATCTGGAAGAATGACTTTCACTTCATCCTTGGATCTGAGAAGCTTTACCCAGGTATAGCGCGAGTAGTCATCGACTACCACCAGCGAATAACGTCTTCCTCCAATGGTTTGAGGTGCTACTGGTCCAAAGAGGTCCATATGTAGCAATTCGAGTACCTGACTGGTACTGGGGCAGACTGGCGACTGGTTCTTGAAGGACTTCTTAGTTTGCTTGCCCTGCTGGCATGCTTTGCAAATTCCTTCCTTCTTGAATCCTCCCTTGGGAAGTCCTTCCACAAGATCATGCTTGGCCAGGTAGTTGATAGTTTTGAAATTCAGATGACTCAACCTTTTGTGCCACAGCCAGTTAGTTTCCATAGAACTGGTGGCCACAAAGCATGAATCTGTCTTCCCGCTTTGCCAGTCAACGGTATAAAGTCCTCCGTTCCGAATACCTCTCAGCTTGATCTCGCCAGTCTTCTCGTCCTTGATCTGGCACTCTGATTTCTCAAAGAGAACTGTGTAGCCACTATCGCACAGCTGACTGATACTCAGGAGGTTGTGCTTGAGAGAGGTGACAAGGGATACATTTATAATTCTGACATTGTCCTTCTCGATGCAGCCCTTGCTAATAACTCTGCCCTTAGAGTTATCACCAAAAATAACTGGAGGTCCTTTGACCTTGATGAGATCTGCAAACAAATCCTCTTCACCAGTCATGTGAGCTGAACACCCACTATCTAAGATCCACTCTCTCGACCTCTGAAGCTGTATTGCATGATCCTGTACCTGCAAGAAAGAGATAGAATTTATTTAGGTCCCCGATCTTCTGCGGGTCCTGCAGGGTTAGATCGCTGAATGATTCCTTTCGGAACCCAGACTTGAGTGATTTTCAGCTTGGTTTTACCCTTGCTGATATCATCAGTAGCCTTTCCCTTCCTTTTGTAGTAATGCATGAGATTGGTTTGGGAAGGTGTGGCTGTGCGTGTAACTCCTTTGGAAGTATTCTTCCGCTGAGAGTTTCGGAAATGTTTTTCCGGTTGTGTGTGTTGCCTTCGTGGTCTCTGGAAGTGTGGACCACCATGGCTAGCCTTCACAGCCCTTTGAGAAAATTTGTGATTGGGCTCAGGCCTCTGATAGGTATTCCTCCTATCAGGCATTATCCTTCTCTCAGAGTGTCTCTGAGATTGGGATCCCCTGTAAGTATGCTGGTGATTTGCATACTGACGAGGTTGTGTGTGGAATCTCTTGACAGTTGGTGCTGGCTGTCGGATTCCACTGGTAGCTGACGCTGACTTCATTGCCTTAGAATTATTCGGCTTAGTCTGCGTCCTAGGGTGTGCTGGCGTCCTGTCAGCAGAGGATTTTGCCAGTTGAGGTTTTTGTCGTGATGACTCACCTATGAATCTGGTCTTATGATTCCTATGCTGATTAGCCATACGGGACTGATGGGTATTACGAGCTGATGCTGATGCATTTACCACGTTGCTCTTACCCTTACCAGCAGTGAGTTCGGGTTGGTTTATGCTCAAATCCTTTTCAAATCCCAACCCGGATTTATCAGTAGGCTTTCTCCAATGGGATAGAGCCTCTTCCAAATTCTTGGAGCCTTTGTTCAAATGATTTATTTTATTTTCTTGCTCCAGAACGATGTTGTGAAAATTATCTCGCTCAGTTTTTGCAATTTGAAAACTTTGAAGCAATTCAAAGTGAGTCCTTTTCAGAGTGGCTAGCTCTTCACCGATTGACCTCGATTTTTCAATCTCATTGGTCAGAACAGAAATCTGATTTTTCAGCGAGGTGTTTTCGCCAGCCAAGATATTCTTTATTTCGTAAAATTTAAGAAATTCTTCCTGAAGAATATCTATGGTGACAACCTCTGAGTCGGAGCAATGCGACTCAGAATCGTCTAGAATGTGTGGAGACATGATATGCAATGAGGGAATAGATTGTACCTCATCATCAGCAGCAAGTGCTTGTTCCTCCTCACTATCAGCACATTCTTCATGCGCTTCCTCTCCGAAAGCTACCATCAGCGCCAGTAGCGCTTCCTCTTCTGATTCTTCGTCTGACGCACACTCTCCATCATCATGGTCAGGTATATCAGGAACCTCTGTCCTGGTCAGCATCGCCTTGGCAACGGCCTTCGATGCACGCTCTTCAAAGAGCTTCTTCAGCCTTTCCCGCTCATCTTTATCCACTTGTGGACATTCAAATTTAAGATGGTCAGGGGATTGGCACTGATAACACGCGCGGGGAGCTCTCTTGACGAATTTTCCATCAGATGAGCTGAGAGAAACTCCCTGTTTCGACTTGGCTTTCTCCAGAAGAACAGCCAGTCTCTTCATTTGTTGCTCAAGATCTGCGATAGAGCTCTCGCTGCCTTTTGCATTAGATCCCGATGGAGATGGGATCTCTTTCTGCTGGCTGTGCTGTCCAGCAGGTCTGTCAGTGTGAAAAGGCTTCTTGTGTTTCCACTTGAAATCCCTCTTGACGAAGTAGGCTTCGTCATGTGTTTTGATGCTGGGAGATCCAACGGTCCGAATGGCTTCATTTTTGTTCACCATTTGGATATCCCACTCATGTGCTTGGAGCTGAGCAAATAGCTCCTTGGGAGTCATCTTGGATAGATCCTTCTCCTTAAGAGATGTAGTCTTCACAAACCAGTCCTCCTTGGGCATCTTTGACAGGATCTTTGCATTAAGCTCTGCATTCGAGTACTCCTTGTCCAAAGACTTCAGCTCGCTGACTATGGCATTGAATCTAGCCTCCATCTCCTTGATGGTTTCACCAGTCAGCATCTGGAATGAC
Source organism: Plectranthus barbatus (assembly GCA_026898455.1). Classification (NCBI taxonomy): domain Eukaryota; kingdom Viridiplantae; phylum Streptophyta; class Magnoliopsida; order Lamiales; family Lamiaceae; genus Plectranthus; species Plectranthus barbatus. Next base: position 989 of record JAPKLW010010200.1, on the reverse strand, counting down.
TCATACTTGTCCACCGCAACTTGCAACTTGTTGCGCTTCATCTGATCTGTCTCCGTACAGAGACTATCAAGGAAGTCCCAGACTGCCTTGGCGCTGTTAAATTGGAGGGCTTCCTCCATCAGCGGCTCTGGAAGAGATGATAATATTATATCAAGAGCAACGGAGTCCAGCTGATTCCGCCTCCTGTCTTCAGCGTTCCATTCTTCTGGGGGCTTTGGGATCTCAGCAGCTGGTTGATCTCCTAACTGATGCCTCGTCTTGGTGATCTCGATCGGCCCTTTCTCCAGCACGTCTTTCATCTCTGGATGGATGCTTTTCAGCTGAATGAGTGACCTCTTTCGCCATACATCATGCTTCTCCGGATTGTGGTTGAGCAGCTTCGGGATATTCATCTTACGTACCTGAGCTAAACAACAGACAGACAAAGTGGAGTGCAAGGAAACTTGGATCTCGGTCTTAAGCGACTCAGTGTACGACCAGTCTAGAAAGACCGACCGCGCCTGATACCACTTGTTGGTCCCGGTTTTTCAGAGTATAATACGTTACACGCAGCGGAAATAAAGTTAATTATTTTGTTTCTTTGCACGCTACTTACACACAGCTGACAACTGGCAACTGGTCAGCTGGTGCTGGTTACTCAGTACGCAGCTGACAACTGGTCAGCTGGTGATTTAATACTTAGAATATTTTAGCCTTGTTTGCACACTTATATCAGTTTCAGAATATACTCCAGCACTTGAGTGCTGGGTTTAAAATATGAATGAAATGACAGAAAGCTGATAAATAACAAAGGATTTTATAGTGGTTCGATCAATCGATCTACGTCCACTCTCCAGTCGAAGCACTGGAAATTCCACTAAGAGTAATCAGGTACAGGTGTCCTACGATCTATCTCTAGCTGGTGAATGCCTCGTCCACCAGTTCACTAGATCAACCGCTCCCGGTCCTGGATCCTTCTTCAACTCTTCTCAGCTAATGGAGTGCGAGCA
>JAPKLW010010199.1:0-11489 GCA_026898455.1 Plectranthus barbatus | reverse complement strand
AATTTCCAGTGCTACGACTGGAGAGTGGACGTAGATCAGTTGATCGAACCACTATAAATCCTTTGTCTTTATCAGTTTTCTGCATTACATTCTTATTTTAAACCCAGCACCCAAGTGCTGGTGTATACTCTGGAAACTGATAACTGTGTAAACAAGGCCTAAATATTCTAAGTTCTTGAATCACCAGCTGACAGGTCCCAGTCAGTTGGTTAACTACTTATTATTATTTCCGCTGCGTAACGTGTTAAACTCTGAAAAACCGGGACCAACAAGTGGTATCAGAGCAGTCGGTTCTTATAGACCGATTGTTTCTGAGTCGCTTAGGACCGAGATCCACATTTCCTTGCACTCCTTTGTTTGTCTGTTGATTAGCTCAGGTACACGAAGATGAATACTCCGAAGCTACTCGACTACAAGACTGAGAAGCATGATATATGGCGAAAGAGGTCGCTCATTTCTCTGAAGAGCATCCATCCGGAAATGAAAGATGTGCTGGAGAAAGGGCCAATCGAGATCACCATGATACAGCACCAGCTAGGATATCGTCCAGCTGCTGTGATCCCAAAGCCTCAAGACGAATGGAACGCCGAGGACAGGAAGCGGAATCAGTTGGATTCCATTGCTCACGAGTTGATCCTGGCTTCTCTTCCAGAGTCGCTGATGGAGGAAGCCCTCCAGTTTGACAATGCCAAGGGAGTATGGGATTACCTTGATAGTCTATGTCAAGAAACTGATCAAATGAAACGCAACAAATTGCAGGTTGCAGTGGACAAGTACGAGTCCTTCCAGATGCTGCCTGGAGAAACCATCAAGGAGATGGAGGCGAGATTCAACGCCATCGTCAGCGAGCTAAAGTCACTGGACAGGAAGTGCTCAAATGAAGATCTTAATGCCAAGATCCTGTCCAAGATGCCCAAGGAGGACTGGTTCGTGAAGACCACAGCTCTGAAGGAGAAGGACTTGTCCAAGATGACTCCCAAGGAGTTATTTGCTCAACTGCAGGCACACGAGTGGGATATCCAGATGGTAAACAAGAATGAGGCCATCCGGAACATGGGATCCCCCAGCATCAAAGCTCAAGACGAAGCTTACTTCGTCAAGAAGGACTTCAAATGGAAGCACAAGAAGCCCTTCCATGCTGACAGACCTGCTGCCCAGCACAACCAGAAGAAAGAGATCCCAGCCACATCGGGATCTAACTCAAAAGACAGCGAGAGCTCTATCGCTGACCTTGAGCAACAGATGAAGAGACTGGCCGTTCTCCTGGAGAAAGCCAAGTCGAAACAAGGAGTATCTCTAAGCTCATCTGATGGAAAATTCATCAAGAGAGCTCCCCGTGCTTGCTATCAGTGCCAATCCCCTGATCATCTTAAATTTGAATGTCCACAGGTGGATAAAGATGAGCGGGAAAGGCTGAAGAAGCTCTTTGAAGAGCGAGCATCCAAGGCCATTGCCAAGGCCATGCTGACCAGGACAGAAGTTCCTGACATTCCTGACCATGACGACGGAGAGTATGAGTCAGATGAAGAGTCAGAAGAGGAAGCTCTACATGCACTTATGGCAGCCTTCGGAGAAGAATCAGCTGAAGGAAGTGCTGACAGTGAAGAGGCACTTGCAGCTGATGATCAGGTACAATCATCAGCTCCCCCAATGCATATCATGCCTTCTCACATTTTAGACGATTCTGAGTCGCGTTGCTCCGACTCAGAAGCTGTCACAATAGACATTCTTCAACAAGAATTTTTAAAATTTTATGAAATAAAGAATGTCTTGGCTGGCGAAAATGCTTCGCTGAAAGATCAAATTTCTGTTTTGACCAAGGAGATTGAAAAATCGAGGTCAATCAGTGAAGAGCTAGCCACTTTGAAAAAGACTCACTTTGAGTTGCTCCAAGATTTTCAAATTGCAAAAACTGAGCGAGATAACTTTCACAATCTCGTTCTGGAGCAAGAAAATAGAATAAATTTTCTAAATAAAGGCTCAAAAGACTTGGAAGCAGCTCTAAGTCATTGGAGAAAGCCTTCTGATAAGTCCGGGTTGGGATTTACAAAGGATTTGAGCATAAACCAGCCCGAACAAATCACTACTAGTAAGGGTAAGGGCAAACTGGCAAGTGCATCAGCACCAGCTGGTAATACCAGTCAGTCCCGAATGGGTAATCAGCATAGGAACCATAAGTCCAGATACATAGGTGAGTCATCACGACAAAATCCTCAACTGGCAAGATCCTCTGCTGACAGGACGCCAGCACACCCAAGGACGCAGACTAAGCCGAAATATTCTAAGGCAAGGAAGTCAGCGTCAGCTGCCAGTGGGATCCGACAGCCAGCACCAGCTGTCAAGGGATTCCACGCACAACCTCTTAAGTATGCCAGTCACCAGCATACTTACAAGGGGTCCCAATCTCAGAGAAATTCTGAGAGAAGGACAATACCTGATAGGAGGAACACCTATCAGAGGCACGAGCCCAATCAAAAGTTTTCACAAAGGGCTATGAATGCTAACCGTGGTGGTCCATGTCCTCAGGGACCACCAGGGCAACACAATGTACCGGAAAAGCATTTCCGAAGCTCCCAGCGGAAGCGCACTTCCAAGGGAGATACACACACAACCTCACCTTCCCAAACCAAATGCATTCATTATTTCAAAAGGAAGGGAAAGGCTGTTAATGATGTCAGCAAGGATAAAACCAAGCTGAATATCACCCAAGTCTGGATTCCGAAAGGAATTATCCAGCGATCTAACCCTGCAGGACCCGCAGAAGATCGGGGACCTAAATGAATCTCATTTCTTTCTTGCAGGTACAGGATCATGCGACACAGCTTCATAGATCGAGTGAGTGGATCATAGACAGTGGTTGCTCCGCTCACATGACTGGTGAAGAATTTCTATTTTCAGATCTTTCCAAGGTCAAAGGACCTCCAGTCATATTCGGTGATAACTCAAAGGGCAGAGTTATCAGCAAGGGCTGCATCGAGAAGGACGATGTCAGAATCATAAACATATCCCTTGTCACCAACCTCAAGCACAACCTCCTGAGCATCAGTCAGCTGTGCGACTACGGGTACACAGTTACCTTTGAGAAATCAGAGTGCCAGATCAAAGACAAGGAATCTGGCGAGACCAAGCTGAGAGGTGTTCGCAAAGGAGGACTTTATGTCGTCGACTGGCATAGCGGGAAGACTGACTCATGCTTCGTGGCCACCAGTTCCATGGAAACAAACTGGCTGTGGCACAAAAGGTTAAGTCATCTGAATTTCAAAACTATTAACTATCTGACTAAGCATGATCTTGTAGATGGTCTTCCCAAGGGCGGGTTCAAGAAGGAAGGAATTTGCAAGGCTTGCCAGCAAGGCAAACAAACTAAGAAGTCCTTCAAGAACCAGTCACCAGTCTGCCCCAGTACCAGTCAGGTACTCGAACTGCTACATATGGATCTTTTTGGACCAGTAGCACCTCAAACCATTGGAGGACGACGATATTCGCTGGTGGTAGTCGATGACTACTCGCGCTACACATGGGTAAAGCTTCTCAGAACCAAGGATGAGGTGAAGATCATTCTTCCAGAGTTGATCATCCAAGCTCAGAAACAGAGAGAAGCTGTGGTGAAGCGGATACGTTCGGACAATGGGACTGAATTCTGCAACAGTCTGCTGATGGATTTTTGCGCGGAAGCTGGTATCAAACATGAAAGATCTACACCTAGGCAACCGCAGCAAAATGGACTGGCAGAATGTAGGAACAGGACGCTGAAAGAAGCGGTCCGGTCTATGCTGGCAGAGTCCGGCTTAGGACAGAGTTTCTGGGGAGAAGCGTTGGTGACGACCTGCTACACTCAGAATAGAAGCGGGATCAACGACAGACTCCAGAAAACTCCCTACGAAGTATATTATGGTCGTAAGCCTTCTATAGCTCATCTCCGTGCTTTCGGTTCACCATGTTATATCCATAATAATGGGAAGTCAAAGTTAAATGCTTTTTCGCCTAAGGCTGATGAGGCTGTCTTTGTCGGATATGGACATCCCTCTCACAAGGGCTATAGAGTATTTAAACAAGACCACCAAACTTGTGGAAATAACATGCAATGTTGTTTTTGATGAAGCTACTTTAGTGCGCAGGACCTTACGACAACTGGCTGAAGATGTTCCTGAGGTCAATAATGTCGTTGATCAGTTGGGCAGGAATTCTTCCGATACTCAACCAACTGGTTCGACTAGACCTATGACTGGATCATCTTCACAACCAGTTCCCTCGGTTGCCCATCAGCAAACCGGGAGGGTCGGTGATGCAAATGACCTTGCTGAGACCTTACACTCAATCTCCCTGAGTGGATCTAGCAACAATCAAGGGGGAATTCCGACTGGAATCTTTGAGCCAGAAGACAACGATGAACCAGCTGGAATGGAGGTACCAGCTGATACTGACATCGTTGGTGAAGGTTCAGGAGGTCAGTCAGACAGTGAAGCTGATGAAGAAGTTCCAACTGGTGAAGGTCAACCGCCAGTTGCAGTTCCAGCTCCGACTGGTGAAAATGTGGAAGCACCAGTCATCAGGACAGAAGAACCTATTTCACAGCCGGCACCAGCAGTCGCTGGTCCTCCCAAATGGCTGAGGGATCACCCATCCGATGCTATTCTCGGTGATCCAGAAGGTTCTGTCCAGACTCGCCACGGCAGTGCACTCCTAAGTTGCTTTATTTCTCAAATGGAACCTACTTCCATAGGAGTTGCACTAGAATCTGCTGATTGGATTAATGCCATGCAAGAAGAGCTTGCTGAATTCACTCGCAATAATGTTTGGGACTTGGTGGAGAGACCATCACACCAGTCAGTGATTGGCACCAAGTGGGTCTTCAAGAACAAGCGAGATGAGAATGGCACCGTGGTCAGAAACAAAGCTCGTTTAGTCGCCAAAGGTTACAGGCAGTGTGAAGGCATCGACTTTGATGAGACCTTCGCACCAGTTGCAAGAATGGAGGCGATACGGCTGTTCCTTGCGTATGCAGCGTATCACGGATTCACAGTATTCCAGATGGACGTGAAGAGCGCCTTCTTGAATGGCGAGCTAAAGGAGGAGGTTTATGTCGAGCAACCTCCAGGCTTTGAGATAGGCACCAAAGTGTACAAGCTGAGAAAGGCCCTGTATGGATTGAAACAGGCGCCCAGGGCTTGGTACGAAACGCTGTCACAATTCCTTATCAGCAATGGATTTCGGAAAGGGAAGATTGATAGGACTCTCTTCCTTCTCAAGGATGGAGGTGACATGCTAATGGTGCAGATCTATGTTGATGACATCATATTCGGATCAAGGAATATCTCTCTCTGCGAGAAGTTTTCTCAACTGATGCAGACGTCATTTCAAATGAGTATGATGGGCAAATTAACATACTTCCTAGGACTCCAGGTCCAGCAGTCAACTGATGGGATTTTCATCAGTCAACGGAAGTATACCAAGGACTTAATCCAGAAATATTGCCCAGAGAAAACTAAGTCCCTAAGGATACCAATGAGCACCAGCTGTCAGATATTTCTCGATGAGCAAGGTGAATCAGTTGATCCTACCGTTTACCGAGGAATTATTGGATCACTTCTCTATCTCACAGCCAGCAGACCCGACATCTCGTACTCAGTCGGAGTGTGTGCCAGATTTTAAGCCAATCCGAAAAGGTCACACATGGAAGCTGCCAAAAGGATAGTGAAATATCTGAAGGGGACTGAATCTCTTGGAATATGGTATCCCAGGAATGATGAGCTTACACTCATTGGATATTCAGATTCAGATTTTGCTGGATGCCGTATAGATCGAAAGAGTACCAGTGGTACGTGTCAGTTTCTAGGACACAAGCTAATCAGTTGGTTTAGCAAGAAGCAGCACTCAGTTGCTACATCTACCACTGAAGCTGAATATGTTGCCGCTGCCAGTTGCTGTGCTCAAATTATGTGGATCAAGCAACAACTGGAGGATTATGAAGTGGACACTGGCTGTGTTCCCATCTATTGCGACAACAACAGTGCTATGTGCATCACGAAGAATCCGGTTCATCATTCTAGAACCAAGCACATAGATATTCGACATCACTTCATACGTGATCATGTCGAGAAGAAGGATGTCAGCGTGGACTACATTAGAACTGAAGATCAACTGGCTGACATCTTCACCAAACCCCTTCCAGAAGCAAGATTCAAGGAGTTGTGCATCAAACTCGGTCTTTTGGAGATTGATGCGAGCCCAAGTGTTGAGGAAGAATGAGTCCCAGCTCTCATTCTGTTCTTGATCTTCTGAAGGACGCTGATTACGACTAAGTCCAAGCTCTTAGTTGTTTTTATTTAAGTGGTATCTCAAGCTCACTGATGGTTCCTACTGGCGGAACTTATCCCTTAATTGTCCAAGGAAATGAGTCCCAGCTCTCATTCCGAAGTTGCCAGCACAAACCATCAGTTGAAGCGAAATTGGGTCCCAGCTCCCAATTTCAAGCGATGATGAGGAGAGGATTTCTTGAAGAGAAGATAATGCGGAATAAAATTGAGTCCAAGCTCTCAATTTTCTTAATCTTTCAAGTTGTCAGCAGACAACTGGCGAATTTCCTACGACTGATGAAATTGAGTCCCAGCTCTCAATTTATCCAAGTACTCGGGAACCAGTCGTAAGTACCAGTTGTCAACTGGTAAGGAGGCCATGCTGACAGGGGGAAGTGATCTACTGGCATATCCTGCTGATGACCAGTTATATTACTGATGACCAGTTGAGTCCCAGCTCTCAACTGACGATCTCTTGAAGTCCAAGAGTCGTGCCAGCTGTCGCAGAAATGGCGGGAATGTTCAAATCCTCTTGCGTGTGCGTATCTCAGAATTTAATGCGGCATTTAATGCCACATTTAATACGCACAGTGTCTGCGCAGTCCGACGCTTGGATGCCACCAATTGGCGTGTGCCATGTCAGCTCCACGTCGTGGCGCCCGTCAGCACGACCGCGCACGTCACCACAGGGAAGCGGGCCTGCTGATGACCGTCGATCCTTACTTGCTGAGACTTCATCTCGGTCGTTTAATCCTGCATGGCCCTTCGTATAAATACCCGATCTCCTTCATCGGGTTAACCTTTACGATCCCTCATATTTTCAGAACCCTAAATCTGTTCAAATTCCTTCAACTTCCTTTGATATTTTCTGAAGTCATGGCGTCTTCTTCGCAACCTCCTGCTGATAGCCCCTCTACTTCATCATCCTCAGAATCTTTGAACCTACCCCTCGCTGAAGCACATATGCCATCATATACTGGCATTGTAAAGATTGAGGACGTTGATTATAGCCATCCTTTTGCCAGACTGGTTCAGCTGAATAGACCGCCGACTCGACATCAACTCTCCAACGCACAGATAAGGGCTGCTCAGGTCCAAAAAGAGAAAATTTTGAATGAGAAATTGGCCCTGAAACATTTCGGCGAGGAGCTGATGGAGATGATTGGCCGAGAACAGCTCCGACCGTACCTCACGGCGACCCCCAGAACTTTCCATCCTCATATGGTTGCGGAGTTCTATGCTAGGGCAGTTATTGCTGACGACAGGAAGTCGTTCACCACTTCAGTTTTCGGCCATCTGATCACGATTGATGCCGAATACCTCGCCAACATGTTTGGGATGAGGAGTGAAGGAGAACAAGTAGCCACGTATCATCAGGATAATACGGAGGAATTCCGGAGGAGATGGGCGGAGTGGAAGAAAGAAGAAGTCACCGTCTTCCGGACTAGCATGAAGAAGTCCGAGATGGAGGAGTACTGGCAAATGGTGTGCGACATTGTAGTGTGCATGCTACAATGTGAAGTCGGCTCCTACGCCGAGCTTAGCTTGTGCAAGTTCTCAGTGATGTGCGCCCTGGTAGATGGTGTACAGGGAAATTGGGCCGAATTCTTTTTTGACCGGTTGCTGGAGAATGTGGCACGGAACATCACCGTGCCAACTGAAGGGAAGTTCGCTCACGCCGTCTCATTCGGACTGAGGATCAGTCACATCTTGGAGGTGGAGATGGGTGAGGGCGTAGATCAAGGGGAGAGGCTGGTCCCCTCAGACTTCATCCCAGTCTCCAAGGTGAAGCTTCCTGACCCCGATTACAAGAAGCCGCGCCGGTTGAAAGGCAAGAAGGCAGTGAACCCTGATGAGGCCGTTTCTGAAGAAGATTCAGAAGACCTGGGGGAGCAAGTGCCAGCTGTGGCTCTCACACTGCCAGCAGCGGCGAAGGCGGAGTTGAAGCGAAAGCTAGAGACGGAGTCTCTCTTCGCTACGATGGAGGAAGCGGTGGCTGAGGCTACTGGCGTTCATCCTCGAGAAGTACAACTGGTACCAGCCACCAAGCCTCCATCCCGCAAGAAGCCGAAGACCCACCAGCACCAGCAGCCTCCGCAAGCTGTTGCTTATGATCCTGCGTCTGGAAAGATCTCAGTTCCAGTCAAGAAGTCCGTCTTGGGACTGACTGAGGAGGAGACCCTCGAGAGGATGACTCGCAAGAGGAAGCGAATCCAGACCAGAGCCCAGAAAGAGGCCGAAGAGGCCAAGAAGGCGAAGCACGCCTCTATTATCAAGAAGAAACAAGCACGATCCAGGCTGCGAGCCATTGTCGCCCAGCAGAAGAGAGAGGCTGAGCTGGCAGCCCGTGATGAAAGATTTGCCAAAATCAAGGCTGAGACCGAGGCCAGGCGCCAGGAGCAACTGGCCGACCAATTGCGCCAGGTGGCCAAGGGAAAATGGGGAGTCCCCGAGACTTCAACAAGTACCGTGCCACCAGCACCAGCACCAGGCGAGATCTTACCCGATGAATCCTTTACACGCCTGCTAGTGATGGGCGCTGACGAGGACGTACTATCCCTTGTGGATGAGTACAAACCGGAAGAGGAAGTTGCTGACGTCCCTCCACCTGAGCAAGGGGATGGTGGAGGTGATGGTGATAAAGGAGAAATCCCACTGGCTGCGCATGGGGATGCCAGTGGAGGAGAAGAAGTGCGGGCGACCACCCCGGTAAAACTGGCGAGTTCCTCTGATAAAGAGTCTGAATCAGAGGAACAGGAGCAAGCGGCGGAAGAGGAGGCCGCGGACATGGAGACCACTGGTGGAGTGGCAGATGAACATCCACCGCCAGTGGTACATCGCTCAACTGTGCAGAGGATGGAGCCGAAGGATCTTTTCCCTGATTTTGATGCTGAGGCTCGTGCTCATGCCGGTCGTCCAAAATCTTCTGAAGCCTCAACATCTTCGGGACGACCAGCGGCATCCTCATCAGCACCAGGACGCGCTGAGCGACGAGAAAGAAGGTCCTACATGATCAGCATTCACTACATCCACCTGATCGATGAGGACGACCTTCAGGATCAAGTGACAGGGGTGCACCGGTGGGAGCACCGCGGGGAGATGGCATTTTATAATTCCAGGGTGCCTGAATTCTCAATCTTCAACATAATCCCGACCAGCGGCCTCCCCCACCAGTCCGTTTATGCTTCAAGAATTTTTGACTGGTGCCTGCCCCTGCAGCCAGTGGAATACTACAATTACACATTGTATGAATATGCGGAGAACATCACGGTGGAAGTAGAGAGTGCCGTCGATGACGAGATGATTGCAGATTTCCAATATCTGTGGAGAGTGAGTCCGGAGCTGTTTAGGGAGTTCCGGCGGTGGAAGATTTTTGACCGGTGCGAGCGCCGATTAACTGTGGAAAAGCGCTCTGTGCTATACGCCCGGCTCGGACTGGGTTACTGGAGAGCGGAGGAGGAGTGGGCTCACGCATTCATGGATACAGATGCTGAGAACCCCCAGCAGCTGTCCATCAGGCGGATCAAGCGCCGGTTGAAGAAGATAGCTGACTACCGGAAGCTGACTGGCACCTCCGGCCTCCCGCGTCCGAAATTGGTGAAGTTACTTTTTCTCCAGTTCCACCTAACCAGCCGCGGCTACCAGATGGTTTACGCGCTCAGACGCATCCGAATACTGGTCGATCTTCCGAGGATCCCTCCCTACCATGCTATATTGTTCGACATGGCTGCCAGCGCTCTGCTGGTAGACCACTTAGTAGAGGAGGATCCCTCTCGTGGTTGGTGGCTGACCCTTGCCGTCCCCCCTGTTCCTACTGTTTCGGGCGATCTAGTCCCTAATCATATGGACTGGAAAGTGGTGGAATTCACAGCCCCACCCGTTTTTGAACAAGTCCAGCCAGCTCCAGCAGCAGTGCCAGTAGTGGAGCCAGCAGAAGCAGCAGTCGAAGTACCAGTAGAGGAATCAGCAGCAGCTGATGTACCAGCAGAGGAACCAGCTGCAGCAGCGGTACCAGCGGAGGAGCCAGCCCCAATGGAGATAACAGCTGAATCTGAACCAGCAATGGCTCCTTCCGCACCTGATGTGCCCTCCTCTTCCATAGAAGTATCAGCGATGCCAATCTCCGAGATCCATCCTCCTGCGCAGCTTCTTGCACTCATTGATGCCAGGATGGATCAGCGCTTCGCCACCTTCCGAACTGAAATTGCTCAACAAATGGAGTCCGTCACCGCCGGTGTCTCCACCTTTTTGGCGCGGATCCAAGAGGGGGAAAGGGTGCGAGCACTGGCTGAAGCAGAGAGAGCCAGACTTGCTGAGGAAGAGAGACGGATTGCTGCTGAGGAAAGGCTGAAGAGAGAACAAGACATGGCCGCACTTACAGAGATCCTGAGGTCTATCACAAGCGCGAGAACTCAATCACCAGGATCATCATCCAAGCCATAGTCTAGTTTCTCTATTTTGTTGTAAGTAAATATGTATCAGCTAGTCTAGTCAGTTACCAATTCCTGTACTTGTAATTGCTCCATCACTAATGGAATGCTGACTGACAAGTTGATGACAATCTCTAGTTGTCCAACAATTGTCAAGTATTTACTTACCAGCTGAACTTACACATCCAGTGTAATCAGCACCAGCACTCGTCTACATACTTTAATCTATTTTTGCTCTGATCTCAATTTTCATATTTTAAACGAGCAATATCCCTCTTAGTTTGAGGGGGAAGATTTTAGTTAGAGCTGATGTGAGGAAGTGGTTTCATGGGTTTAGATCTGATAGGCTTATTTGTAAAACCCTGAAATCTTCTGTAACTTTCCTCATCAGCTGAGTGCTCGCTGGTTAGGCTTTGATCGCACCAAAAAGGGGGAAATTGTTGGGAAATTTGTCTAAGTTTCCCTCCCTCAGTAGCTACTTGTATAGATCTTAGTTTTGGTGGATCAAATCCTAAGTTCTACCAGCGTCAATTGTCTCTAGATAGCTCTAGTTCTCAAATGTAAAGTCCTGTTTAGGTCTTTTTGAGTTGTAAGTCGCAGCTGATCAAGACTCATGCTGACACTGTTCACCAGCATGAGAAATGCTTACCACTGGTTACTGTTCACCAGTTGGGAAAAGTTTCATCAGGTGGCGGCTGACAAAGACTCGCTGACACTGTTCACCAGCATGAGAAGAGCTAATGACTGGTTACTGTTCACCAGT
>JAPKLW010010198.1:1347-11491 GCA_026898455.1 Plectranthus barbatus | reverse complement strand
CGGTTCTGCAATTTCAGAAGTTTTCTCACGCGACATGATCGGCGACCCGGTTGCATAACCGGCGATCGCCGATCGCGCCTCTCAGGTCGCCGTCTGTGTCCCGTTTTGACGAAATCTGGCGAATCTTTAGCCCAAAACCATATCTTTTGGAGATTTTAAAGGCCTCAACTATAAATAGGACCTCTCTGAACGAAAATAAGGTTCCTTTCATCACTTTTTCAACTGAAGAGTATAGAATTAAGGGCAAAAAGACAAGGGAACTTGAAGAGCACTCCGGAATTCGAAGATTGAAGACTACGGTTTTTAGTTTTCATGTTTTTCTGTTTTTGTGACTCTTCATCTTTTGTTTTTCTGGGATTTAGCATGATTGGATAAACCCATTTGTGGATTCTAGGGTTTTGAAACTTTGTATTTATTCATTCAACAGTTTATGCAATTTAATGTTCCTTTTCCTTTGATGTTCTAATTTAATTTGGGATTTTCATGAATTGTGATTAACTGGCCATTAATTGTGATTTGAATTGGTAGTTTTTGAACCGAGAGGTCTAGGTTATCAACTATGACGCAAATAAATTAGATTTACTAGAATAATTGTCCGAGAGGAAATTGAGCTTTTAAAGGGTTTAAAATCTAAGGTTTTTATCAAGAGTAAAATTCTTTTTGCGCATCCGAGAGGAGTCACTAGGTATTTTATTTCCATGTTATGGTTTAGAGTCCGAGAGGATCACCTGATAACATATTTGCGACCGCTCACATCTCTGGAAGTCAAATTGGGATTGAATTGCATGAAAACGTTGTTTGATTATTATGCAAAGTGGATTACCCTGGAATCCTGTTTTCTCACCAGTTTTCTAAAATCGTTAATTGTTCATTTTGTTTTATTACTACTTTAAAATCAATTAGTTTAGATAAACCAAAATCCTTTTATGATTCACCTAGATAGTAGTACGGTATCTATGTTTCAGTGCTTGGTTATACTTCGATCCTGCAATCCTTGAGAATCGATAAATTATTACTTGCCCTCTGCAGTGGTCTGTACACTTGCAGCTTTAGCGCGTTGAAAAACGCGCTATCAAGTTTTTGGCGCCGTTGCCGGGGATTGCACAGATTTATAACTGACACTAATTCTGATATTACGCTAAATACTCTAGGGTTTTACTTTACGTATTTTTATCTATATTTTTATTTCTAGTCTGTGCCATTCACTTTCTGATTTCTTCAGGTAGTATATGCGAACCAGAGCAAAAGGTCCACCAGCTGAGCCTTTCGATCCGGAAATCGAGTCTACCTGCCGAAGAAACACCGCAAAAAGAAAGTTAGAATTCGCAATGGCTGAAAATCAAGCGGCACAGATTGCTGAGCTGCAGAGGCAGCTTCAAGAGATGAATCTACGACTTCAAGAGAATCAGGGTCCTGAAGCCCGGAGAGCGCCCACTGTTGATGAGATGTACGAGCCTATGACAGACAGGCACCGCAACGCTGATTTTGGGTTGAAGGTGGACACACCAAACTTTGAACTGAAGACTGGTCTGATACACACAGCCCAGCAAAACCAGTATGGGGGACTACCATCTGAGGACCCTCATCTGCATATACAGAGATTTTTACTGCTCTGTGATACAGTCAAGCAGAATCAGGTGCCTATCGACTATATTCGGTTGCACCTGTTCCACTTCACACTGCGCGACAGAGCCTTGTCGTGGTACATGACGTTGAACTGCAACGAGATCTCAACATGGGAAGAATTATGCAAGCTGTTTCTGATTCAGTTCTTCCCACCCAGCAAGACGATCCAGTTACAGACCCAGATCTCTCAGTTCAGACAGTTTTCTGGGGAGTCATTGTACGAGGCTTGGGAACGCTACAAGGATCTCCTACGTTCTTGCCCCTGCCATGGTTTCACAGAGAAACAACAGATGTGCCATTTCTATCGAGGCTTGGACAGGGAAACCCAGAAGCATGTGAATGCTTCAGCTGGAGGGTCACTGACTGGCAAACCACCACAGGAAGGGTTAGAATTACTGGAAATAATGGCGAAAAGCGAATACAACTGGCCAGCGGATAGAGGAGATCACAGGGTAGCAGCAGTTGATGATACTGGAGATATAGCTGCTGAGATAAAGCTGATGAGGAAAGAAGTGGCTGCTTCCACTAAATTACTGGAGACTCGCATCACTAAATTGGAAAATAATCTACCTCAGCAAAGCTTTGAGCAGTTTAATGAGATGCAGATGGAGGATGCAAACTATGTGAACCAGAGGAACTTCAACAACAATCGAGGGTATCCATCGGGAAACATGGTATATCATCCTAACAATCGGAATCATCCCAACTTCTCTTATGGGAACCCGAACAATGCTCTACAGCCTCCACCTGGGTTTGCTGCTAATCATGGAGCAACTAACGAGCCAAAGGAGCCAAGCATGAGGGAGCTCCTGACCCAATTTATCGCAGTCTCCAATGCGAAGTCTACAAAGACAGATGGAGAAATTGCTCAGCTACAGAATAATATGGGGGAAATGGGAAAGCACATGAAGCAGATGGACACACAGATTTCCCAGATAGCCAACGCAATTGGTAGCCAGCACACTCCGGGGCACTTCCCGAGCAACACAGTGGTGAATCCTAAGGACCAGTGCAATGCCATTACCACCCGCAGTGGTAAAGGTTACGAGGGGCCGTCTATGCCCGCTGACGTTTCTGTGCAACCTGAAGTTGTACAGGCTGACCCTGTTCTTCCTGAAGAAGAACGTACTGAAAAGGGTAAAGAGGTCTGTCCTGAAGACAGACCCAAAGTAGCTGGTCCTGTTGCTGTACCCTTCCCGCAGAGATTTGCTAAGAAGCAGAAGGAGGAGAGATACAAGCGTTTTCTGGAGCATATGAAGAATATCCACATCAATCTACCATTGATTGAAGTGGTACAGGAAATTCCTGGGTACATGAAGTTTCTGAAGGATATGGTTACCCAGAAGAAGCCCTTCGGTGCATTCGAGACAGTCAACTTGTTCGAAGAATGCAGCGCTATCATTCAGAAGAAGATGCCGATAAAGAGGGCTGATCCGGGCTGTTTTTCCATCACCTGCTTAATTGGTGGACAAAACTTCGAGAAAGTCCTGTGTGATTCAGGGGCCAGCATCAATCTAATGCCTCTGTCGATCTTCAAGAAGCTTCAGATCGGCGATATCAAGCCGACCACCATCAGACTCCAGATGGCGGATCGTTCTGTGAACTACCCAAAGGGGGTAGTTGAAGATGTGCTAGTAAAAGTGGGGGAATTTATTTTCCTAGCTGATTTTGTGGTCTTGGACATGGAGGAAGACCGCAATATTCCACTGATCCTAGGAAGACCCTTCCTCCACACTGCTGACGCCCTCATTGATGTGAAGAAGGGCGAGCTCACCTTGAGAGTAAACGACGAGAAGATCACCTTCTCCATTTACAAAGCCATGGAGCGACACGACTCTGGTGACTGCTATGAGGAGTGCGACATGGTTCAGGTTTTGTATCCTTGTGACCCTTTATTTATTTCTACTGATTCCTTAGATTATGGGGTGCAAAATTCTGTTTATCCTTGTGATGACCTGTATGATGCGTGTGATGAGTTGCTAGAGTCTGTTCTAGCATTGGATGCTGCAGGTGAGAAGAACAAGGTGGAGAGCGCCAATTTTCTGAAGTTGAGGAGCGAGGAGGAAGAAGAGGAGGCGCGGAAGAAGGCGCTCAATCCAGGAGGAAAGAAGGAGCCACCAGTGCTGGAGCTCAAGCCACTGCCAGACCATCTGAGGTATGCCTACTTGGGCGAAAACAACACATATCCGGTAATCGTTTCTGCTACTTTATCTGTTTGTCAAATGGATAGATTACTGAGGGTATTGAGAGACCACCAATCTGCTATTGGGTGGTCGTTGTCTGACATCAAGGGTATTAGCCCTTCTATCTGTATGCACAGGATCTTACTTGAAGATGGATATAAGCCCAAGGTGCAACCGCAACGAAGGCTTAATCCAATCATGCAGGAGGTGGTGCGAAAGGAGGTGATGAAGCTCCTAGATGCTGGGATGATTTACGCCATCTCAGACAGTGAATGGGTAAGCCCTACCCAAGTGGTGGCGAAGAAGGGGGGAACGACAGTCATTAAAGACGAGAGCGGCCAGGAGATCGCTCACCAACCTGTCACAGGATGGAGGATGTGCATAGACTACAGAGCACTAAACAGTGCTACACGTAAGGATCACTTTCCTCTCCCTTTTATTGATCAGATGTTGGATAGGCTAGCTGGTTATGATTTTTACTGCTTTCTTGATGGTTATTCTGGATATAACCAAATAGTAATAGCTCCTGAGGATCAACATAAGTCTGCTTTTACTTGCCCTTATGGGATTTTTGCTTATAGGCGTATGTCTTTTGGATTGTGTAACGCTCCTGCTACCTTTCAAAGATGCATGATGTCTATTTTTAGCGGGCTAGTTGAGAATATTATGGAAGTTTTCATGGATGATTTTTCTGTGTTTGGTCATTCATTTGATGATTGTTTGGAAAACCTGACTACTGTTCTGCAGCGATGCCAAGATACTAACCTTGTGTTAAATTGGGAGAAATGTCATTTTATGGTTAGGGAAGGAATAGTTCTTGGCCACAAAGTTTCTGCTGCAGGTTTAGAGGTAGATCGAGCAAAGATCGTGGCAATCTCAAAGTTGCCACCACCCACGAACGAGAAATCTGTTCGCAGTTTCTTGGGACATGCAGGATTCTACCGGAGGTTTATCAGGGAGTTTTCTAAAATCTCTAAACCTCTTAGTTCTTTGCTTATGAAGGATGCGAAATTCGTTTTTAATGATGATTGTTTGCAGGCTTTTGAGAAGCTGAAGTTGGCCTTGACCACCGCTCCGGTTCTCATTTCTCCAGATTGGTCAGAGCCTTTTGTTCTGATGTGTGATGCCAGCGACACAGCTGTAGGAACCGCGTTGGGGCAGACAAGGAATAAGATTTTCCGAGTTATACACTACGCCAGCAAGACTCTGGATGAGGCTCAGGTGAACTACACCACTACGGAGAAAGAGTTGTTGGCGGTGGTATTCGCCTTCGACAAGTTCCGGGCGTATCTGATTGGGGCGAAGACAGTTGTATACACGGATCATGCTGCGATCCGATATCTTTTTGCGAAGAAGGAAGCGAAGCCGAGACTGATCCGGTGGATCCTGTTACTGCAGGAGTTTGATATGGAGATCAAGGATCGAAAGGGGTGCGAAAATGTGGTAGCGGACCACCTGTCAAGGCTAGAGAACCCAGTGGAAGGGGATGACAAGAGGATCCGAATTACTGAAGTCTTTCCGGATGAGCAGCTGTTTGCTGTGGAAGCGACGGATCCATGGTACATGGATCTAGTGAATTATCTGGTTGCAGGTGTTTCACCACCTGATCTTTCCTCACATCAGAAGAGGAAGTTTCTGCACGAGTGTAAGTTCTACTATTGGGACGAGCCTTTCCTCTACCGCCGTTGTGCTGATATGGTGATTAGGCGGTGCATCGAGTCAAATGAGCAAGAGCAGATTATGGGGGACTGCCACTTGTCCCCATATGGAGGCCACTGTGCGGCAAATAGGACAGCCATGAAGATCCTCACCAGTGGATTTTATTGGCCTACTATCTACCGCGATTGTCAAAAATTTGTGGCCAGCTGTGATAGATGCCAGAGGATGGGGAACATCTCGAAGAAAGATGAGATGCCACAGAAGTACATGTTGGAGATCGAGCCCTTCGACGTTTGGGGCATTGACTTTATGGGACCATTCCCTAAGTCTCATGGATACCAATTCATCCTGCTAGCAGTGGATTATGTAACCCGGTGGGTTGAGGCTATCCCCACTGCGACGAGTGACTCTAAGGTGGTGCTCAAGTTCTTACAGAAGAATATCTTGACTCGTTTTGGAGCGCCGCGAGCACTGCTGAGCGATGGCGGATCCCACTTTAAGAATAGATGGCTGGGGAGTCTCCTGTCAAAATATGGAGTGCATCATAAAATCACTTCTCCATATCATCCCCAAGCCAATGGTCAAGCTGAGCTAGCTAACAGAGAAATCAAGCAAATCCTGGAGAAGTCTGTAGTATCCAAGAAGGATTGGGCACTGCGCTTGGATGATGCCTTGTGGGCATACAGAACTGCATTCAAGACCCCAATTGGTATGTCACCATACCAGTTGGTGTTTGGAAAATCCTGTCATCTGCCAGTAGAGTTGGAGCACAAAGCTTTCTGGGCTGTGAAGAAGATTAACTGGGATCTGAAGGCTGCGTCTGAGCAGCGATGCATCCAGCTGACAGAGTTGGAAGAATTCCGGAACGAAGCTTATCAGAGTTCGAGGTTGTACAAGGAGCGTGCCAAGAAATTTCACGATCGACGCATCCGCCCCCGTGAATTCACGCCGGGGGATCAGGTACTCCTCTTTAATTCTCGATTGCGTTTATTCCCTGGGAAACTGAAGTCTAGATGGTCTGGTCCTTATGTTGTTGACAAGATTAACTCAAATGGTACACTAGACTTAATAGGAACTGATGGCACACACTTCACGGTGAATGGTCATAGGGTGAAGCTTTACATCCAATCTGAGACTGTTTCTGCTGTAGTTGAACTTTATTTATCTGAACCATAGTTCGTGCTGCTGTGTCTAGCTATAGACGTAAAATAAAGCGCTTATTGGGAGGCAACCCAATCCATTATTGGTTTATTTGAGTTTCTCTATTATTTTGTGCGTCCGTTTTTAATGTACGTTGAGTATTTTTAACATTTTCCACAGTTACGTTCATGTTTGGGTGTTGAGTTCATTGGATACAGGAAACAGAGTCGAAAACAGAGGGAGTCGCGCGATTTCGTGACGAATCGGCGATCGCCGATCGCGCACCTGGGTCGCCGATCACCCCGTCAAACGCCGGACAGGTACGTGACACAACCGGCGATCCGAAATCATAACCGGCGATCGCCGGTTATGCTGGTTGGGTCGCCGGGTGTGTAATTTTAGCTGATTTGGTACGGTGCATAACCGGCGACCTATCTGCACAGACGGCGATCGCCGATCGCGCACTTGGGTCGCCGGGTATGCATTAAAAGGGGGTTGCTGCGCGATTTTTTCATTTTATTCACCAAAATTTCACCCAACTCTCAAATTTTCGAAATTTCCTCTCAAAAATTCTCTTCTATCTTGCATTGTCTAACGAATTCCTTTTAAACATCACTCTCCCACGGCATTTGGAGGCTTCCTATCCGAGTGGTTTGCCCCAATTCGTCCAAAAACACCATAATCCCCAAATTGGCTAGTGTTCTTAATTTTCGTCATATTTTCGTCAAATTCCAGGTATTTCTTCTTCATACTCACGTTTAAATCTCGCATTATGGTTATTGTGTATCTATATTCGAGTTTAATTGCTTGCATTGCACGTTTGTGTCTTTAATTGCTTAATTTAGGTTTATCGTTTTCATATTTAGTTGTTATTTCCTTTACCTCTATGTTCACTTGTTTGCATTAGTACATTGTGATTATGTTGCATTTACTTGAATAATTTGGGGACTTATTATGGATATTGTTATGCCAAACGTTGGGATTGAGTATGTTAGAGTGACGATGAGTTGAGTTTATCTAAGTTTGGTTAAAAGTTTTAATTAACTGTGGAATTATGGTCTTCGTATTGTTAGTTTATTTCGTATAGTTATGTTGGTTTTAATTCGTGTGCATTTATTGCTTTCCTGCTTCACGGTGGATAATATGCATGTTTGTTTTGCATTTGTAGGACTATGGCACCTCGCCGTCGTACTAACCCTGACTCCTATGGGATCACCGGGATCCGAGATGCGAGCATGATCAACACTTTCAAAGTTCTGGCCGAAAGAGGGGTCGAAGGCACCTGCTACCCTGACACTGATGCAATGAAGGCAATGGGGCTCTATGATAACGTGAAGGAGCTGTTTTCTAACATTGGTTGGGCACCCCTGCTGGAGCTCGATGCCCCGACATTCACAAGGTTCACCCTGGAGATCTTGTCTACTCTGGAGATCACCACGAAAGGGAGAACTGAGCCCACCGGCGCCACCTTCCGGGCCGGAAATCAAGATAGGACTATTTCAACAAAGGAAATCAACAGGGCGTTCGGAGTGGTTAACCTGGGGAGGTACAACAAACCAAGGGGCTACGACAGCAAGACTTTCTGGCCCCATATTTGCGCCGAAGGAAGCCCCAGTTGGTCATCGGGAGACTGCAAGGCTTCTATGATCCGGAACCCAGTTTTCCGGATGGTCCGAGCCATCCTGGCCCATACCCTCTTCGCTAGAAAGGAGAACAGCTCCCTCAGAGACGCGGAGCTCATGGTCCTATAATGCATGTTGAACAGCGAGTACCTCAACTTTGCCCAACTATTTCTGATGCAGTCCAACAGGATCTCGGGGGCCCAAAAAGGGACCATCTGCATTGGCGGTTTGTGGACCACCTTGCTATACTCGCTAGGGGTCGATGTGTCCGAGGAGCGGGCTGAACCACTGACAAAGCTCACACTGGAGAAATTGGTGCATCTTCGATTCATCCATTCGGTGCACCCACCCTACCACCTCGTTCAGCGCAGCCGTCCTTACTTTCCGCTGCCGAACCCCGAGCTCACTAATGTAGGGCTTCGGCAGTATCGAAACAACTGGACGCTAGACACTCTAGCTCATGTGGAGGCGATCCAAGCTGACGAGGAAGCCCGCCGGCAGAACCCAAACCCTGCGTTTGAGGAGACTCATGAGGAGGCTCCCGAGGATACACACGAGGAACAACCCCTCTACCTGGAGCTGGGGGGATCATCCCGGCAGGAGACAGGGGGCTCATCCCGGCAGGAGACAGGGGGATCATCCCGGCAGCAGCGCGGGGGAACATCTATCTGCTACGAGCGCCGTTACAGTCGGGCGGAGGTTGAGCAGCGTCTCAGCGCGCTAGAGAGACAGTGGTCGGACTGGAGCACGCAGCTCCAGTCCCTTTCTGCGGCCCAGACGACGTATGCTACTGAGCGCCGGTCTTTCGAGGAGGAGCAGAGGCGTGAATGGACGGCACGGAGGTCTTTCGAAGACGAGCAGCGAGAGCAGTGGACAGCTCAGCAAAGCTTTGCTGAGCAGGAGCAGGAGCGGTGGGCAGCGCAGCAGCGCCACAACCTGTGGGAGGAAGAACAATGGCGACGCCAGCAAGAGGCGAACGACGAGATGCAGCGATTTATGGCCCGTTTCCCACAGAACTGGCCCCCGCCCCAGTGAGGTTATCGAGGTACCCACACACCTCCGTGATCTTCTTCCCACAAACTTATTCTTTCCCTTGTATCGAATAAGTTTGGGGGGGGATGGGATCGGTCGATGTGTGGTCCCCTATTTTACTTTTCACTTTTCTTCTCCATCTTATTTGCTCCATTCTTATGCTGCTGAGCTTGGGTCTGTACTTGAATTTGAACTTGTAATATGAACCACCTTTATTTGCTTTTATTTGTTTACTTGTATTTAATTCAGTTTTTAAATTCCTGTTGGGTCTGTATTGTGGAACCTGAATTGTGAAAGAGAAATGAATTAATAGGGTGGTCACTTTTGCATTATTGATCAAGTTTATGATGACAGATTTTCTTTCTCGTGAAACTTACATTGATTGCTGTAAATGATTTGGTGAATTGTGATCTTACGGAATTGATTTTTGGCCTCTTGAATACGCTTATTGCCCTGTCAGAATTGAGCCTAACTTTGTTTCATTGAGAGTCGGTCACTGCACACTTAGTCTCTAGAACTTGCTCTGGCTTCTTGCTCAAAATTGCGTAGGAGAGTGTCAAGGATTTAGAAATGATTTTAGGCCATCGTTTCATAAGCCACAATGAACCCAAACACTAACCCGATGCATACTCCTTTGTTAGCCTAGTTGAGCCTGAAAACCTTTTCTTTCTTAACCCGGATGATAGGAGGTGTGGATGGATGTATAAGGGTATCCAACAATGATAAGTGGTGAAGTTAGAGTCTGTATATGTGTGTAGTCCAAACATGTTGATGGACTAATGTCGTTGGTATGAGTATAGTGCACGATGAGTGCATCTTTGTTATTGTGATAAGTCAGTATGAACTTTGTTATTAAAAAAAAAAAAAAAAAAAAAAAAAAGA
>JAPKLW010010197.1:0-11491 GCA_026898455.1 Plectranthus barbatus | reverse complement strand
GAAGTTCCAACTGAAGGTCAACCGCCAGTTGCTGTTCCAGCCCCGACTGGTGAAAATTTGGAAGCACCAGTCGTCAGGACAGATGAACCTGTTTCCCAGCCGGCACCAGCGGTCGCTGGTCCTCCCAAATGGCTGAGGGATCACCCATCTGATGCTATACTCGGTGATCTGGAAGGTTCTGTCCAGACCAGGCACGGCAGTGCGCTATTGAGTTGCTTTATATCTCAGATGGAACCTACATTCATCAAAGATGCGCTCGAATCTGCAGATTGGATCAATGCCATGCACGAAGAGCTTGGGGAGTTCACTCGCAACAATGTTTGGGACTTGGTAGAGAGACCATCACACCAGTCAGTGATCGGCACCAAGTGGGTTTTCAAGAACAAGCGAGATGAAGATGGCATTGTGGTCCGGAACAAGGCTCGTTTAGTCGCCAAGGGGTATAGACAGTGTGAAGGCATCGATTTTGATGAGACCTTTGCACCAGTTGCAAGAATGGAGGCGATACGGCTGTTTTTGGCCTATGCAGCGTATCACGGCTTCACGGTGTTCCAGATGGACGTGAAGAGCGCATTCTTGAATGGCGAACTAAAGGAGGAGGTATATGTAGAGCAACCTCCTGGATTCGAAATTGGCACCAAAGTGTACAAGCTAAGGAAGGCCCTGTATGGATTGAAACAGGCGCCCAGGGCTTGGTATGATACACTATCTCAGTTCCTCACCAGCAATGGATTTCGAAAAGGGAAGATCGATCGGACTCTCTTTCTTCTCAACGATGGAGCTGACATGCTGATGGTGCAGATCTATGTCGATGACATCATCTTCGGATCCAAGAACATATCTCTCTGTGAGAAGTTTTCTAAGCTGATGCAGACCTCATTCCAGATGAGTATGATGGGCAAGCTGACATACTTCCTAGGACTTCAAGTCCAGCAATCAGCTGATGGTATTTTTATCAGCCAGCGGAAGTATACCAAGGATCTTATTCAGAAATATTGCCCAGAGAAGACTAAGTCTCTAAAGATCCCGATGAGTACCAGCTGCCAGATATTTCTTGATGAGCAAGGGGAATCAGTTGATCCTACTATATACCGAGGAATTATTGGATCACTCCTCTATCTCACTGCCAGCAGACCCGACATTTCTTATTCAGTCGGAGTATGTGCCAGATTTCAAGCTAATCCTAAGAAGTCACACATGGAAGCTGCTAAACGGATTGTGAAATATCTGAAGGGGACAGAATCTCTTGGAATATGGTATCCCAGAAATGATGAGCTTACGCTTATCGGATATTCAGATTCAGATTTCGCTGGATGCCGTATTGACCGCAAGAGTACCAGTGGTACGTGTCAGTTTCTCGGACACAAGCTGATTAGCTGGTTCAGCAAGAAGCAGCACTCTGTAGCTACTTCTACCACTGAGGCTGAGTATGTTGCCGCTGCCAGTTGCTGTGCTCAAATTATTTGGCTCAAGCAACAACTGGCTGATTATGAAGTGGACACTGGCTGTGTTCCTATTTATTGCGACAACAACAGTGCTATGTGCATCACGAAGAATCCGGTTCATCACTCCAGGACCAAGCACATAGACATTCGACATCACTTCATTCGTGATCATGTCGAGAAGAAGGATGTCAGCGTGGACTACATTCGTACTGAAGATCATGGCTGACATCTTCACAAAGCCCCTGCCAGAAGCAAGATTCAAGGAGTTGTGCATCAAACTCGGTCTTATGGAGATTGATGCGAGCCTTAATGATGAGGAAGAATGAGTCCAAGCTCTCATTCTGTTCTTGATTCTCTGGCGTATGCTGATTACAACTGAGTCCAAGTTCTCAGTTGTGGTGTTTCTCGACTAGTGGTGTCTACCAACCACAGATGATATCTACTGGCGGACTTTATCCCTCAATTGTCCAAGGAAATAAGTCCCAGCTCTCATTTCATCTTGCCAGTTTTTATCTTCTGCTGAAGCGAAATTGGGTCCCAGCTGCCACCTTCTAGCAGTGTTGAAGAATTGGATCCACTTCCAGTTGCCAGCAGATAACTGGTGGTCATTCCCACGACTGGCGAAAATTGAGTCCAAGCTCTCAATTTGGTTAAGGTCGCTAGTCTGATCATCAAGTGGTATCAGTTGCTAACTGATGAGTTTGCCAGCAGGACGTGCTACCAGCAAGTGGTTGATTTCTCAAGTGGTCTCAGTTGCTAACTGATGATGTATATCTACAAGGTGGTATCAGCTGCTAACTGAAGAAATTATTATCAAGTGGAGAAATGGCTCTTCAATAAGTGGTATCAGTTGCTAACTGATGAGTTGGCCAGCAGAATGTATTATAAGCATGTGGTATCAGTTGCCAACTGATGAAGAGGCCAACCAGTTAGGGGGAAGTATGCGACTGGCGTATGCTGGTGATGCTCAGCCAAGCCAGCTGTCGCAGAAATGGCGGGATCGTTCGAATCCGATGGCGTATGCGGATCTCCGAATTTAATGCGGCATTTAATGCCACATTTAATGTGCACAGTGGCTGCGCAGTCCGACGTTTGGTTTCCACCAACTGCAGCGCACCACGTCAGCACCACGTCGTGCAGCACGTCAGCACGACCACGCCCGTCAACACAGGAAATCGGGCCTGCTGATGACCGTAGATCTCCGCGTGCTGAGCGTTGATCCTGGTCGTAGATTCCTGCATGGACTCGAGTATAAATACTCGAGGTCCCTCACCGGAGAAACCTTTTACGATCCTTCACATTTTTCTAGCCCTAATCTCTCTCATTCTCTCTCAAAATTCTTAAGTTTCCTGAGATTATGGCTTCATCTTCACGCCCCCCAACTGATAATCCCCCGGAAGACAACCCACCTTCCACATCTTCATCGTCTGGTGAGCCCAGACTACCAGTTGCCGAGCAGCACATGCCGACGTACACCGGCATTGTGAAGATTGAGGATATTGACTATACTTATCCGTTCGCGCGACTTGTTGCCCTGAACAAGCCGGCAACCCGTGATCGGTTGTCAAATGCCCAAGTCAGAGCCGCACAAGTTCAAAAGGAGAAGATCCTCAACGAAAAACTGGCCAGAAAGAACCATGGGGAGGAGCTGATCGAGATGATCGATCATGAAGGCCTCCGACAGTATCTGACGGCGGCGCCCCAGACTTTCCATCCGCACCTGGTGGCGGAGTTCTACGCACGGGCGGTGATCGCCGATGGCGGACGGTCCTTCACCACTTCGGTGTTTGGACACCTGATCACCGTCTCCCCCGAGTACCTCGCCGAGATGTTCGGGCTAAGGAACGAAGGCGAGGATGTGGCTACCTACCTTCAGAACAACACCGTCGAGTTCCAGAAGCGCTGGACCCAGTGGAAGAAGGCGGAGGTGACCACCTTCCGGACTGGAATGAGAAAGTCCGAGATGGACGAGTTTTGGCAGATGGTGTGCGACATAGTCGTACGAATGCTGCAGTGCGAAGTGGGGTCGTACGCAGAGCTGAGCATCCGGAAGTTCTCCGTGATGAGTGCCCTTGCTGACGGGATTCAAGGGAACTGGGCCGAATTCCTTTACGGCCGGCTCCTGGAACACGTCGGCAGGAACATCGACGTTCCGACTAAAGGGAGGTTTGCCCATTCCGTATCCTTTGGGCTTCGTATCAGCCGCCTACTGGAGATGGAGTTGGGTGATGGGGTGGACCAGGGTGAGCAATTGGTCAGTTCAGACTTCATCCCTCCGACCAAGGAGCAAGCCAAACTCCCCCGCCCAGACTACAAGAAGCCCAGGAGGCTGAAGGGGAAGACCTCAGTGAACCCTTCTGAGGGTGTCTCTGAGGAAGATGAGGTGGATGAGGGCGAGCAACTGCCAGTTTTGGCTCGCCCGCTGACTGAAGAAGAAAGGGCTGCGCTCAAGCGCCAGCGAGAGACTGAGCGTCTCTTCGCCCAGCTGGGAGATGCAGTGGAAGCGGCCACTGGCATCCATCCCCGGGACATCCGCATCGTCCCTACTGACGAGCCATCCCAGAAGAAGCCCAAAAGACCCAAGAAGCATCAGCGTCAGCAGCCACATCAGGCACTGGTTCTTGGTCCAGCTCCAAGGAACATATTGGGACAGACCCAGGAGGAGCAGCTGGAGATTATGACCCGGAAGAGGAAGAGGGTCCAAACCAGAGCTCAGCGGGTGATGGAGCAGGCTAAGAAGGAGAGAAGTGCCTCCATTGTCAGGAGGAAGCAAGCCAAGGCAAGGCTGAAGGCCTTGGCAGCCCAGCGAAAATTAGAAGCTGAACTGGCCGCTCGTGACGAGCGCTTTGCCAAGATTAAGGCTGAGCATGAAGCCAGGCGCCAGGAGGAGCTGGCTGAACAGCTGAGGCTGGCAAGCAAGGGCAAAGGAAAGGCTGATGAAAGTCCAAGTGCCAGCCCACCAGCTTCCCCACCACCAGGCGAGATTTTACCAGAAGATACATATCAGCGCCTGCTGGTGATGGGAGTCGACGAGGACATCATGTCCATAGTCGAGCACTACCAGCCGGATGAGGAAGAGGCTGGGAGCCCGCTGGCTGCGCAAGGGGATGCCAGCGGAGGAGTTGATGAGCGGGCGACCACCCCGGAAAAACTGGCGGAGGAGAAGGAAGAGAAGGAGGCAGAGAAGGAAGAAGAGATGGATGTGGAGACTGGTGCAAGGACTGCTGGGAAGGCTCCCATTGTTATCTCTGATGATTCTGAAGAAGAGGAGCCACCAGTTGTCCAGCACTCCACAATCCAGAGGATGGAGCCAAGGAACCTGTTCCCAGATTTTGCAAAGGAAGGGAAGGCTCAGGTCGGTCGTCAACAGTCCCAAGGAGCCTCAACTTCTGGACGACCAGCGACATCCTCACCAGCACAGTCTCGACGTGCTGATTCGCGACCACGACGTGACATAACCGTCAGCGTCCTCAATTACAACGTGGTCGACGCTGATGAATATGAGGAGATGGTCAATGGACCCCATCGGTGGGAGTTACGCGGGGAAGAGGCCTTCGACACCTCTCAAGTGCCTGACTACAGCATTCTCAACATCATTCCCCTCCGCGGGCTCCCCCACCAGTCGGTCTTAGCTTCCCGCATCCAGGACTGGTGCCTGCCCCTGAGGCCGATGGAGTTCTACAACCGTACTCTGTATGAGTATGCAGAAAATATCACGGTGGAGGTCGAGGATGCCGTTGATCTCGACATGTTTAATGACTTCCGGTATCTGTGGGTTGTCAACCCGACTCTGTACTGTGAGCTGCGGCGATAGAGGATCTTTGACCGTGTGGAGCGGTATCTCACGGTGGAGAAGCGCTCAGTTCTGTACGCTAGGCTGGGGCTGGAATACTGGAGGAATGAAGAGGCCTGGGCGGATGAATTCATGGATACATTAACTGACGAGCCAGAGCCCTTGTCCCTTAGGCGTGTCCGGTGGCGAGTGCAGAAGATTCTTGATTATCGCCTAAGGACTGGCAGCTCAGGACTCCCGAAGCCAAGGCGTGTCCGAGTACCCTTTCTCCAGTTCCACCGCACCAGCCGGGGCTTTCAGGTGGTCTACGCTCTCCGAAGGATCCGAATACTGATTGCCCTCCCACCGCTCCTCCTCTACTTTGCCCGTCTGTTCGATATGGCAGCCACTGAGTTGCTAATTGATCATGTGGTGGAAGAGGATCCCTCCCGCAGCAGATGGCTGGTCCCTGCAGTCGCTGGTGCTCCGAATGTTGTGGAGCTGGAGCCCGTTGACTGGGTGGAGGCGGACTTTGCAGAAGATCAAGTCCCACCAGCATCAGCTGAGGTGCTGGTGGAGGAATCAGCTGAGGAGTCAGCGTCAGCAGCCGCTGCAGTCCCAGCAGAAGCATCAGCCGCTGCAGAGCCAGTAGTGGAGAGGCCAACTGGAGCTGACACTGAGATGGCTGAGGCCTCATCTGGTGTGCCCTCTACTTCGATGGAGCTGTCAGCAGAGCCTCTCTCCGAGGTCCATCCGCCTGCGCAACTGGTTGCTCTCATTGATGCCAGGATGGACCAGCGCTTTTCTTCCTACCGAGCAGAGATGGCGCAACAAATGGAGGCTTTCACCTCTGGGGTGAACTCCTTTTTGGCGCGGATCCAAGAGGGGGAAAGGGCGCGAGCAGTCGCTGATGAGGAGAGGGCTCGGCTTGCTGCGGAAGAGCGTCGCATTGCTGCTGAGGAGCGCTTGAAGAGGGAACAAGATATGGTGGCTCTTACAGAGATCTTGAGGAATTTAGCAAATCGCAATCAATCACCTGGATCCTCATCTCAGCCATAAGTCTTGTACTCTTCATTTTTTGTGTAAGTAATTTTGTACCAGTCTAGACTAGTCAGTTGTCCTTCATGTACTTGTAATTGTAACATCATTAATGGATTGATTACTGACGGGTTGACGACAATTTCTCATTGTCCAACTAATGTCAACTTTTTACTTACCAGCTGAACTTACACATTTTGTGTAATCAGCACCAGCACTCGATTTGGTACTTGTTAATTCTAACCTGGCTCAGAGTTTTACTTCAAAATTTAATCGAGCAATATCTCTCCCAGTTTGAGGGGGAAGATTTTTAGGTTAGAGCTGATGTGAGGAAGTAGTTTTATGGGTTTAGATCTGATAGGTTTATTTGTAAAAACCCAGAAATGCTTTGTAACTTTCCTCATCAGCTGAGTGCTCGCTGGTTAGGCTTTGATCGCACCAAAAAGGGGGAAATTGTTGGGAAATCTGGCTAAGTTTCCCTTCTCCAGTTGATAGCTTAGATCTTAGATTTGGTGTTTAAGTGTTTTGGTGGATCAAATCCTAAGTCCAACCAGCGTCAGTTTGTCTCTAGAATAGCTCTAGTCTCAAATATAAAGTCCTGTTTAGGTCTTTTGAGTTGTAAGTCGTAGCCGATCAAGACTCATGCTGGCTACTGTTCACCAGCATGAGATGTGCTTACCAGTTAAGAGAAGTCTCACCAGCAAGCGGCTGACAAAGACTCATGCTGACACTGTTCATCAGCATGGAGTAGAGCTATTGACTGGTTACTGTTCACCAGTTGGGAAGATTTCACCAGCAGGAGGCTGAGAGATCTTACCAGCAGAATATGTGTTCTGGCTGATACTATTCACCAGCGGTGAAGCCACCAGTCACGGGAGATTCCAAGAGATAACATCAGACGAATTGGTAGACCTTGATTGTGCTAAGGCAAGTCACCAGCAGAGACTGCCAGCACAAGATCACCAGTATGATCTACCAGTCGGAGGTTATCAGCAGAATTCAAGATTCGCTCTCCCAGAGTCTTAGAGACAAAAAGAAGATTCGTCGAGGAATTAACTGACAGAGTATGACTTTAAGGAGGATACCTTAAAGTCTATCAGTTCAAGACTACCAGTTCCGATTCCTCGTACTGACGAATAGTGCCGTTCTGACATAAAGAGATCAATGTCAGATAAAGTGGACAAAAGCATGGCGCTTTCCGGAAATTCCTACCTGCCGCCTGCAGAAGGACATGCGAGGACAGAGACTTTTCCGGATGTGTCCAAACGGCTAGTAAATTTGAATGGGATCCCTCGTCTATAAATACCTGGGATCCATCAACATTCAATACTCTTAACACTCTTGACCTACCGAAAGCTCAAACGCATTCATATCAGAGAATAAGCAATCTTTCGAGGCTTTTCTTAAAGCTACTCCGTGTGTCAATCATTTGAACACGAGACTCCAAGCTTCTAGCTTGTGAGTTATTGATCTCATTTGGTGTTCTTTCTCATTCCGAGGAAGAACATAGCAGCTCTTGAGCCAGCCAGCTCCAGAGTTATTACGGGCAGTTTTGCCGCCAGCAAGAGTCAAGTTCTTGGGAGAACTCAACACCCAATCAGTCGGAGGAGGAGGTTGAAGTGACGTGCTCGCACTCCATCCATCTGACGAGAGTTGAAGAAGGACAAGGACCGGGAGCGGTTGATCCAGTGGACTGGTAGACGAGGCATCTACCAGCTGGAAATAGATCGTAGGAAATCTTGTACCGGATTACTCTTTTTAGTGAATTTCCAGTGCTTCGACTGGAGAGTGGACGTAGATCAGTTGATCGAACCACTATAAAATATCCTTGTTATTTACTGCTTTCAGCATTTATTTACTGATTTAAAACCCAGCACCCAAGTGCTGGAGTATAACTGAAACCAGTTTATAACTGTGCAAACTCGACTCTAAAATTTTCTAAGTCCTGAGTCATCAGCTGATCAGCCAGTTGCCAGTCAGCTGAATACTCAGTTGCCAGTTGACTTACCAGCTGACAAGGTCCCAGTCAGCTGTGTAACCAGCAGAGTGCAAGAAACGAACTTACGTATTTTCCGCTGCCAAAGTATACCCTGATATCCGGGACCAACAGTCATGGATTGAGAATTGTATGATCTTTCGGGTCCTGGATTGAAAATTTTTGTGATCTTTCAGGTCCTAAATTGAAAATTAATTTTTTGGGTCCTGAATCGATAATTAAACTATCTTTCGGGTCCTGACACGATAAAACTCCATTTAGTTAATATATAGAATTATGTTCACGTTGAAGATCGTACCTATAACATATTGAATACGAAAAAATGGCAGAAATTACTTGTAGAGTTGTGGACTAGTATTCTCAATGTATAATTTTAAATGTATTACGGTCTATTAACTAGTTGAATTAATAAAATAAAACCAACTTGACCCAAATTAAAAATATTTAAATAGGTGAATTTTAAATTATTACATTCTATTTTATTAAAAAATAAACCTAACTCTTATCCATAAAAATCTACTATCTTCTCCCTCATTTTTGGCAAGAGATGAGAAATATAGAATTGATTTCAAAGTTCTCTTTTAAAATTTTATGAGTTTGATCTTCTGAGAGACGGTCTCAATATTTTTTTATTGTGAGATTGACTAAGTTAAATATATCATTTCATTTTAAAATTTGCAACAAAAAAATACATAATTTGCAATAAAGAAATACATCATTTCATTAAATTCGTTTCACAATAAAAATGGTGAGACATCATTTGCAATAAAGAAATACATCATTTCATTAAATTCGTCTCACAATAAAAATGATGAGACCGTCTCATCTGAGAATGTGAAAATTTTAAAAAACCAAATAAAACATGTAGACATAACAACAACATTCGGTGGAAGTACAGGTGAAAGCGACATGTGTTTGGCTCCTTCTTGTCCAAACGTATAGCGGCATTAACACTTGACGATGCCCTCAAAACCCAAAACAAAACCTCTCACTCTGCTCTGCAACAATGGCTTCACACACACACACTTATGCGTGTTTGTGTGTGTGAGATAATCAAAATCTTGATTTACCCTTCTTGATTTTTTTCCCTTACATGAATCTCTCTCTATATATAGAAGTGCACCACATTTGACAAATATGAAATGCAAGATTTCCCGTGATAACTCACAGGTCCATAAAGCTACCACCTTTCACTCCCCCCCCCCCCCCACCCACCCCATCCACCCTCCCACCCACATACATCTTCTTGATGAACTTGTCATGCATTCTCTGGGCTTCTTGTGAGCTATAAATTGATCGCCAACTTTTTGTGCCTTAGATCTTCAACTTCTTATTTCACACCTCTTCTTTATCAGAATCTTGGATTTTGCCTAAATTCTGGATGATTTAGTCGCACAAGTCTTGATCTTACAAGGTGAGATTTTGTAGTACTTTCATGTGGAGATGAATACTTTCATTACTTTGATTTACATCTTGATTCTGGGCTAACAACTGTCGGGCTTCCTACATTTTCATCACTCTTTACTATGTTGTAACGCATATGCTTGTATAAAAACATTTGATATATTGTTATTTTACGTTGTGATCCAGTGATTATCATCATTATCTGTAGAAACTGTCATGGATGCCTGCTGCGCTACATTGAGATCGACATCCCATTTGCCAAATGTGAGCAAAAGTGCATTTAGCAGTGAAGAAAATGGATTCTGGGGAGAGAAGGTTGCAGGGAGTCTGAACAACAATCATAAATTTGGGAAAAAACTGAGTCTTGAAAAAAGGGGAAGGAAGATCAAACCTGGCGTTTCATATTCCATTCTCACCAGAGAAAACAACAATGAAACACTGGTCAGCATTTTACAGTTTCCAACCAATGTTTCTTCTCTTGAATTCTTTGATCAGTTCAGTTTTCTGTGTGTTGGATTATCTGATTGTATTCCATGTTGAATTGTTGCTAGAATTGTACATGTGTATAGTATATGTATATGGGATGCAATGTCCTGATTTAGTTCTTGTTGGATGAGTCTGATACTGTGTTTCTTGGACTTGAATCAGGCGATTCCGGCTCCAAGATTCGACAGAACGAGGGCGGATCCGAAGAGTGTGGCTGTAGTCATTCTTGGAGGAGGTGCTGGTACACAGCTCTTCCCTCTCACAAGCAGAGCTGCCACCCCAGCTGTAAGAAAGCATCTCTGTTGTTTGTCTGAATACAAGTTTGTTGAATGTTTGAAATGCTTAATGCCCTGAGATTATCGAATTCGTAGCAATTCTAGCAGCTTATGATAGTCAATGATATGGTGGTTTTAGTTAGATAAGTGGAAATTGGTGCATTATGCTACATTATTTGCTTATAGTTTGCTTCATTTGGGTTGATGGCATATCTAATGAGAAAGGAGGCAGTGGCGGATCAATGATCCGGTTTTTTATGGTATAGTCCCCTCGTATAGAAGAAAAATGGAAAAAATAAGGAAAAAGATGATATAAAATGATTAAAGTTAAAGAGAAGGCGGAAAAAAAAATTCCAGCCCCCCTCGTGAAAATTTTATGGATCCGCCACTGAAAAGAGGATTTGTGTGAGCTTATTTTGAGGAGTTGCTGTCATTTTTTCCCTTTCATCTTGATTTTGATCATATGTATTACGTCGTGTGATTCGATGTTGTTGAGAAATATAATGTGCAGGTTCCAGTTGGGGGATGCTATAGGCTGATTGACATCCCGATGAGCAACTGCATCAACAGCGGTATTAACAAGATCTTTGTGCTGACACAGTTCAATTCTGCTTCTCTAAATCGGCACATCTCTCGCACGTATACTGGAAATGGTGTTAGCTTTGGGGATGGCTTTGTTGAGGTTGAGATCACATTACTCTATTGCATATTTTGTTCATTTCATGTAGAACTGAAAAAGTTTCACCGAGTAACACGAATCTATGCGCCTTAAACTCGTTTTCATGTCAAATTTATACAATATATGGAAAATACAAGATGTGAAGATTCTGTAGATCCCATGGAAAGACCTCAAAGAGTGGAACTACTCTTACCCTTTTGCTCCTTTTGGCAGTCAACACCTAAAATGTACTCGTGCAGGTTTTGGCCGCGACTCAGACGGCTGGTGGAACCGGAAACGGATGGTTTCAGGGCACAGCAGATGCTGTAAGGCAATTTACATGGGTTTTTGAGGTGAGTTCTTCATTCATATAATTTACTCATTTTACTTTCTCTCACATTATTCAAATGTGTTTTT
>JAPKLW010010196.1:0-11492 GCA_026898455.1 Plectranthus barbatus | reverse complement strand
GTTCAACTTCATTATTCGTAGTTTCCGAATAATTTTTTGTATTATATTTGTTTCTAGTGATTTATACATTTCAAACTTTGTTTTCCACATCTGTAGTATCGTCCGCATGTCCTGTTCTATAAAAATCTGGTTACAGTTTCAAAATCGAAAAGATAATATGTTCAATGTATGATTTTAGCACATTAACTCTGTTTCTGTTACATAAATGAAGTTTTAAAATGTTTAGTGAAAGTTTTTCATAATAAAATGAATGCAGATAGTGCAATAGATTCAAAATCAGAATAATATATGTTCAATGTATTAATGTTAGCGCCATAAACTCTATTTCTGTAACGAAAATGAACTTTTCGTATGTTTAATGATAGTTTTTCATAATAAAATGAAAGCTGATAGTGTTATAGTTTAAAAATCAAAAACATTATGTGTTCAGTATGTGATTTACGCGCTTAAATTCATATGTTTAATGGAAGTTTTTCATTATAAAATTAAATATATAATAATGAAGTATATCTTACATATAATGAATGTACAACATTGACAAAATGAAAAACTTTTATAATTGTTTTTCTAGATAAAACAAACGATTACATAACTCAATATGCTTGAATGAACATATGCATGTATAAAATGAAATGTGGCTTTCATAAATAACATTCCTCAATAAATCAGGAATATGGTTTAATAACGAAGTATATCGTACATATAATGAATGTACTTCATTATAAAATGATGTACACCTTTGAAAAAATGAAATATATCTAACATATCCCTTCACTTTTCAGATCCCAAAAGACAAAAGAAATTACCCAAAAAGAAGAAAAAATCAACAAAAGAAACAGCAATTGAGAAGGTTGCACCAGAGAAGGTTGCATCAGACAAGGTTGCAACAGAGAAGGTTACTTTGGATAAGACAACAACTTTATCTACAGAACCATCTTCACCTTTACTCATAAATAGGATAAAGAAATTCTCAGATTACCCAGAACTCATAGTGAGAGCAAGTCCAGACATATTAATAAAAGTATTGCCAGAATTAAACGCAGCTCAGAAGAAAGCAATTGAAGATTTGGGATTTATGCATATCTTCAACCTTCATATAGGTGAAATCCCAGGAAGAATTGCTTATTGGTGTTTGAATGCTTTTGACTCTAGAAGTTGCAGCCTGATAGTACCTAGACTGAAAGGGGGACATGAGAGAATACACATAACAGACAAAGATGTTTGGTTGATTTTTGGATTTCCTAAAGGTCCAAACAGAATTCGGAGAAAAACAAAGATTGATAATGATGTACTTCTGAAGGAGTGGGAATCAAAGTTCAGTTGTCCAAAGTTGAAAATCAAACCAACTGATGTTGTCAAAGTGATGAAGAACGAAACTGATGGTGGTGACTGGTTTAAAAGGCATTTTATGGTTCTTCTGGAACATTGCCTTTATGAGAACGCAGCAGACGGGTACATAAGGCCGAAAATCATGTCAAACCTCCATGATTTGTCACAAGTTAGAAATTTCAACTGGTGCCATTATATGCTCATATCTCTGATCCGACAAAGAGATAATTGGGAGAAAAGAAACACAATCTGCTTCATCGGGCCAACGCTTCTGCCAATAGTAAATATTATTTTCATTTATCATTAATAATCTTATTATAACAAAATCATCTTACTAACATTGTACTACTTTTGCATGGCAGCTCTTCTTTGTAGACAGGGTTGAACTTTACATGAGGTTTATTGAAAGAAGATATCCATTAATGTCTGAATGGACTTCATCACTCCTACGAGCAAGACAAAAAGGAGAAATAGATACTGGAGGTTTCGGATATGGACATATTACAGAGAGATTTGATCCTGGGGAGACAGACACAAAAGAACCAATAAAAATGACTGATGCTGATTTATACACAGACCTGATAATAAATGCAGCAAAAGAGATGGCTGAATCAATGTCCACTTTGATTAATTTGATAAAGAATGCACCTGAAGACTTTAAAGATGATATCAGCTTCAAGATTGCGGTCGAGACATCCCGAAATCTTATAGGTGTTTCACCTCCAACAGTTATTTCTGCAGCAAGTACAAGTTCTTCATTGGCAAGCCAACCATCTTCATTGGGTGAAGAATGGAGTAATCCTATCTGGATTGAACGACTGGGGCGAATTATGCAGGCAATTGATGAGAAGTGTGCTCTGCATGAAACAATTCCTCCAAACTTCAAAGTTGTCTTTTCCCAGGATCAGGTAAAGATCCCTACTATTTAAATTATATTTTAAAGAAAATTACTTATCTAATAAAAATCATAATTTAAAAACTAGGAGAATGCCGGAAATGATGGTGTAAATGATGCTGAGGTGAATCCAGTAACAGAAATGTGCACACCTGAAGCTGAAGATGAATTTGAAGAAACAGATATTACTGCTTCCAAAGAGGTATAAATATTATTTAACTGTTTATTATAATTTTTGATACTTCAACACAAGACAAATGAAACTAATACAAATATGTTGTTTTTTTACAAGTTCCTGGATCATGAAACAACCATTATTTCAAATGTGATGAAAGAGTTGGATGAAGATTTTTCAAAGGAAAACGAAGTTGAACAAGAGGATGAAAAAGAGGATGAACAAGACAATGAACAAGATGATCAACCCATTGCAACAATGGTAACTATGAAAATAGCTTTACTATTAATCTGTTTCTATCTTTAACTTAAAATACTACTAATGAACATGATGTATGTAATAATGAACTTAGATAATTCAAAAATGAAGTTCACTTATCTTAATATGATACCTATATAATGATAATTATTTATGCTACTTAAACAAAAAATGAAGTTCTCATATCGTATAATAATATATTTCAAACGAAAAATGAAAGTCAAATTAACATTTATATATGCAGATTGAGAATGTGAAGGGAAAAAACAAGACAGAAGGGAAAGCTGATCAAGAGAATGTGAAGGGAAAGCCAAAAAAACAACCGCAGCCACTGCATGTGATGATCAAGAGATCCACAATTGAAAGAAGAAGACCAGCAAGACTGATGTCACCCATTAATGAGCGAGCCATTAAGATTACAGAATCACTTACTCCAAAAGAGAAAGAAATATTCTGTTGGGCTGTAACATCAAAAACTCCTCCAGCGTAAATTACAAATTCATATTTCCCTTTTTTATGAGTATATGATAATGCATAAATAATTTTCATTATAATTTTTCAAACAGGTCTGATATCGTCTATGCTGATGGGAATGCATCAATTGTGAAAGGTCATCTGAAAAGCCTAATACCTGAGAAGTATGTTGTAACATCTATAATTGATGCATGGAGTTCATTCTTAAACAAAGAAGAGAAACAAAGAGAAACTCCCACAATATCCAGAATCTTCTTCAGCACATTCCCTTGTGTATGTTTTCTTTCCATCACTTATTTACTTCATTATAGCTCATATACTAACATTAAAAAAATGCAACAGTCTTACACAGTGGTGGACCCCAACGAATCATGGAATAAAGAAAAAATTGTGCAAGTTTTCAATGAGAGGGTCGAGGATGAGTTGATCAATATCACTGAAAACAAGATACGGAATTCTGAGCTGGTATGATCTATACACATATCATAAATTAATAGTATTACAGAAATATTACATACTAACTCTACATTTAATCAGGTGTTCTTTCCAATATGACATGCAAATCATTTTTATGTGATTTGCTTCAATCTTAGAAAGATGCAAGTTTTCATCATTGACAACTCCATCGTAGCTGATGATCAGGAATTGAGTGTGAAATATGGAAACATTCCTCAAACTTTGGTAAGATGATTTATGATGATTGATTATTTAAATCCATGATACTATATGATAGTATAAATACTATTTTATTTATCATTTTTATAACAAATTAATTCAACAGGTTGAATACTTCTCTAATTTCTTGATGAAACTAAAACTGAAAACCAAGGTTGAAGGAATCAAAAAAGCTCGCATTGAGAGGCTCAAGATGAAATGGCGGAATGACACAAATAAGATTGACTGTGGAGTCCACACAATGATTCATATGAAAACATACATGGGAACCAGCTTGAGTGAATGGAAAATTGATTTGAAATAGGAAGCCAAAAAGCAGCTGAACATAATGAGAGCCAAATATTGTTGTGAACTGCTCACCTCAGATTACAACACTAAACGCAGTCGCATAACTGAATTGGCAAAAGAGCATTTCAAGAAAATGAAGGCAGCTGAAAAGAAGAATATTGAGAAGTTGTTTGATTGAGGAAGATTTGGCCTGGCTTTTGAAAACAATTTTACTTTTCTGCACATGGATAGCTTTTGAAAACAACTATATTAGCTTTTAATATTTTGCTAGGATGGATGGAATGCATATTATAGATAAATATGGATAGAATGACTATGCATGAAATGATGAATAGTTATATTATTATAATGAGGTACTAGTTTTTATGCAAATCCCTGTTATTTGAAACTATATTTTATGTTCATTATATAGCTTATATGATGCATTATATGTTCTATATTATTCATGTTTAGTCATTTAGATTTATTATACATGCATAACAAGAAAAAACCCATGTTTTCAATATACAGCTCGTACAAAGAAATATCATATGTTCTGCACAGTTCATTATATGTTCTGCACAGTTCATTATATGTTCAGCACAGTTCATTATATGTTCTGCACAATTCATTATATGTTCTGCACAGTTCATTATACCTCCTGCACAGTACATTATATGTTCTGCACAGTTCATTTTTCATTATTTTAAGTACATTATAAATGCATAACAAGGAAAACTATATATAATTCTCATAAAGTAAAAAATGAAAAACTAAATCGAAAACTAAAAAATAAAGTATAAATTCAAAGAATGCTAACATAGTTTCTATTCAACATTATTATTCATGTTATTACAATTTCTAGAATCATGATATGCCATCTTCATACATTTTCGACACATTCTAGCACGTTTTTCCAACATTCTAGCAGCTTTCTCTTTCCTTGAAATTATTCGACTGCCACTCCCTTTAGTCTTAACCACATTAGGAGGTAACACTTCAATATTCTCAGGAACTGATGCACCATAATACTCTTCAAACATCTTCTTCTTCAATAATGAATTGTTGGAGTATAAAATTGAGCCATCCAATTTGTTTATTCCAGATAACAACTCTGCCAACAGCTTCTTATCTCCATCAATTTTCCCAATGCAATTAATAACAGCCCTCAAAATCTTGCTCTCCATAGCTTTACTTTCATCAGCAATACAATTAGAAGAATCATCATTTTGTACTTGGCAGACTGAATTCAACAAAGATATCATCTTCCAACGTTTGACGACATACTTATCAGGGATACATTCTATGCCTTCATTCTTGAAGATAACAAATATATGACGGCACAGTAAACCAATTCTGATAAACATATTACAGCAACAAGTGAAAGACTCATCATCTTTGTTATAAACAACCTTACATATAACACTCCTTTCATCCTTGATTCTATGAACTTCATCATTCCCAATCAAATTTTTCTCCAGAATCCGACATTTAAATGAAGCTGCAAGTAACTCGTCCTGAACAAATCTAAAGATTTTTATAGTATAAATCATGGAAGCATGTTTCTCAATCAACAATGAAGTATCCATCTTACGAACAACACAACTATCAAGATAATTCAAATGTGAATTTGAATTTCTTTGTGACGCAACAGCATGATTGTAATTCATCAAAAACTGGAGCAAGTTAGCACGACACCTTGAATAGCTCTTAAAAAAATTATTCTCACATTCTGAAATAGATGTTGTCCTCATAAGACCACCAAAAGGAAAGTCACGGAAATAAGCTGGTACCCAATAAGCCCTACACTCAAACATAGTCTCAAACCACTTATCCCCATCTAATTCATAGTTCATCATAATATGATCCCAACCCTCTTCAAACACTTCAGGATCAATCAAATCGGACCAAACAATTGACTTCAAGTCTTCCTTAAACTCATCATTAGCATGTAAATCTTTGGAGACCTTATCAGCAATCTTAAGCATGATATGCCACATGCACCAACGGTGCCTAGTACCTACCAAGACTCTTTCAATAGCAACCTTCATACCTAAATCTTGATTAGTAACAATCATTTTAGGAGCTGCACTCATGCACGAAATAAACTTCTCAAATAGCCAAGAAAATGAATCTGCATCTTCCTTGGACAACAGCGCAGTAGAAAATGTTACTGGTTTACCATGATTGTCTTTCCCCGTGAAAGGTGCAAATATCAGACAATACCTGTAATTATTAAATGATAAATAAGTGACTTAATATGAACAACAGAAGATATATTAAAATGAATATAGTAAAATAACAAATGAAAAACAGAATCACTTACTTATTTGTTGAATAAGTAGTATCAAATGCCACAACATCTCCAAACAATTCATAATTCTTCTTTGAAACCGAATCACACCAAAATAATCGTTAAAGTCTGTCTTCATTATCAACTTCATAATCAAATGTAAACAATGGACATATCTCCTTCTTTCTATTCATTTCATTTAACAGCATTTAACATCTAAAATAGAACACCCAACACCATCATGACCACCAAGAAATTCCATTAATAGCTTATGCGACTGACTTGCACCAATATTTGTCCTAGCACAATCCAGAATAAATTTCTGATGCACATAATCAATATTCCTATTCAGCTTAAGAAAATGCTTGAATTCTTGCGGAACTAATGGATGGTTATGTTCTTCAATAAATGTATGAACAATATATCCAACATCACTCTCATATTTGAAGACTACCCTAGCCATACAATCACATCTCATTGTATCACGTTTCCTTCTTTTTCCTTTTAACTCCCTCTCTTTAACATCAATAAATTTCTCACCCTCCCTACTACAAAGAATATACCTCCAAATATATGTATCACCAACCTTATTAACTGTTGACAAACGAGTATCAAAACCAATAATTCGAGCATAATTGTTATAAAACTCAATATCATCCTTAAGTGATATAAATTTTCTCCCTTTAAAAGGCTTCATCGAATCAGCAGAAAGTGGTACAAATGAACCTGATAACAGATAAAATGAACCTTAAGTTAACAAATATGAATTTCAAAAATACGAAAGTAAACGTTGATAGAATTATAACAATTTCATAAAATGAACTTGTTAAAACACAATAATAAACATAAAACAACTTATAATGAAATATATAAAAGTAAAACGAAATACTTCAAAAATAACTTTAAATAAAGATTTTCAAATCAGTAGAACAAAAACTTGAATTAACAGTTTCGTAAACTAAAGAAACATCAATCAACTACTTGAAACAATCGAAACAAATTCAAAAACAAAGCAAATTTGATAATCAAACCATAACAAATTCACAACCAAAAACAAATATATTCTTCATGAATATCAACATAATTTTTATTTACGAATCGAAATAACTACTAATGAAAGTATAACAAAAAGCACAAAAAGGCAGAATCAAACCTTCAGAATCAGCATCCACCATGATTGAATATGAATCAGTCAAAACTCGATCGCAGAAGAGAATTCAAAATATAAATTTGAGGAATATAAGACACCACGAGTACGACCAGATTTGATGAATATAAATTTGATCGCAGAAAAGAATTCAAAAGGAAATCACAAAACTTATTCAACAAGGAAATACAGATCTGATCGAACAAAGTAAATCGCCAATAAAAGGAATTATGAATCAACTCAATCGCGCGAAAGAAGGTAAAAAAATCTGAACTGATCGCGAATAAGAGGGTAAAAGTTATATTTAAAATATGCTAAATTACAATTACACCCTTAAATATTTAACAATGAATGAGAGCAAAGATAAAATGGAAACGGAAAATTTTAAATCATAGCCGCAGATCTTGTGAAATCAAAGGCTGAGATTTATTCTCATTTCTTACATTAACATCTATTCTCATATGATCTAACCTATATATATATATATATATATATATATATATAAGATTAGATTCAAGATCTGTCATGAAATATCTTAATCAAATTTTGTAATTTAATTTAAACCAAAGAATGGGACACTTATTGCTCATTTCCTAACATATTTAACGCCTTTGGACGATCTAATATTAAAAACATCAATTTTACTGGTTCAAATAATTTTATTTTATAGCATAATATGAATCACGACATGGAACGGTTGATTTATAATATTGATTTGATCCTAGAACCAAATTTAAAATAATTGTAAAAATTTGTACAAGATGATCTCGTAATTTTATTTTAATGAGATATTGTATATTTCAATCGAAATGCTGCATAACATATTTAGATCGCAATGCTTTTTTGTGTGAATAATTATTTCGATCGAAATACTACATAACATCATCAGTTTTCGTTTAGAATGCACAGTTCAAATGGAATGTGCTTAATGTACAATATACTAGTATAGCACTCACGCGATGCACGATAATTATATTTTATTAGAATTATTTTATTATTTTACTTTATAATTTTTTGTAATTTTATATTTATATAAGAAATATATTAAATAAATAAATAAATATATAAAAAAATATGGTTGTTGGAAGCAAGAAAATGTAATAAATTCAAAATATATTCTCAAATAATTTCGACTACATTTCAATAATTAGTATGATATCTTTTTTGTATAATTTCATAATTTACTTTGTGAATAATTTTATACTAAAATAATATGAAAAATATCGATTGCCAAAATAAAAAATTATCTTGCAGTATGGTAAAATAAATTAAGTCAAATTTATATTTTTTATTATATTTTTAATATTTAATTTTGAAATACTTGAACTTTAGATAGAAAGACATATAATAAAGTAATGTAAAATAAATTCATTTATAAGTTTAAAAAATAATCGTTTATTCTTATTAACCTTTAGATGCATGTCATTGATAATCAAGCTTTCATTTTTGTTTTGCTTAAAAGAATCATAAAATTAGTTTTATTGTATCGGATGAAAAGTTGCATAAAAAAATTAAAAACAAAAAAAACAAAAGAAAAGTACTAAAATGTAAAGGAATTTATATAACATATTAGAGTAGATATGCGTGAAGATATGCAAACAAATAATATATTCATATCTTCTTAGATTGATTCATATAATTGTATATTGTGTATATCTCTAGATAGTTATCCATATCTTGTAAACTCTTTATATACATGCTCAGTAATACATTATTTTCTGAGGCAAATATTGTTGGTCTATCATGGTATCAGCCTAAACTCGATCCTGCCCTAATCCTCCCCCTCGCCGTTTTTCTCCTATCTGTCTCTCGTCCCCTTTCTCCCCTCTCTATCATAACAAAACTCTGCTTTGTAATAACAAGATGAAATATGATGAATTATGCATTGCAAATTACTATTGGTGTGTTGATCTTGCATTGAAACGTGAAACTTCGAGCAAGTATGCATTCCTTTATTTTTGTTTTCTTCCTTACAAAATGCTCGATTCATTATCTTAATCGCAATTTTCTACACGAATTAGTGACTTTAAATTAAATTTTTATTAATATATTTCAACAAATTTTATAATTATTTTTAGTATATTATTAAATAAATAATATGATATTAATTTATGTTGATCATAATAAATATTAAGTAAGTTATACGAAAATAATTAAATCTTTAATATATTATTGATAAATTCAATCATATATATTAATTATTTTCAATTGAAAATTAAAAAAAAATCAATTCATTAATGCTCCAATTAATGTACTATCATAAAATTACGCAATTCTTTTTCTCTAAGTTTTTAATTGGTTGAATTAATTTTTCTAAATATTATATTTTCAATAAACTATATAAATTTATTAATAAAATCTTAAATAAATTATTAATTAATGATTGAAGTGTTTATATATATGGAAGTAATCCATTTAATCAATCAAATCTTAATATATTATCTACATATAGATTTATTCATACCAAAATTAATTAACTAAATAGTTCATTAATGATCAACTAATCTAACTTAAACTTACCATAAATTGCATTCGGGCTTACTTTAATATATATATAAATATAAATTGTGAATGGAATTCGCTTAAAGTAAAAT
Source organism: Plectranthus barbatus (assembly GCA_026898455.1). Taxonomy (NCBI): domain Eukaryota; kingdom Viridiplantae; phylum Streptophyta; class Magnoliopsida; order Lamiales; family Lamiaceae; genus Plectranthus; species Plectranthus barbatus. Next base: position 1,385 of record JAPKLW010010196.1, on the reverse strand, counting down.
GAATCTCAAATGAAATGTACGCAAATGTCTCATAAATATCTCTCACAATGTATGTCCAACCGAAGACACACCCAATATATTTAGGAATAAGAAACTCGAGTTTTTTGCCATTGAATCGATGTTTCATAAATTTCATTTATATTAATGATTATAAAATCAAATCATTATTTTTTTCCAAGGGGTACGTCCATGACCTTGCAAAATATTATAGAAAGATAACATATAATAATACAACTTGATAAATATCACAATAAAATATATATTGAACAAAAGAACTGTAATAATCGTCTACCTTCGAGATCCTCGTGATGCACGATTTTTTTTATTTTATTTATTTGAATTAGTAATTTGAATGAACGGACACGTTAATTAATAATAATAAAAAAGATAGCAGTGTTTTAAAATAAATATAGTATTTTATCCTGGGGTTGTACAAATTATCTAATATATTGACTATTGTAACAAATAATTTCCTATAAGAAAAAAAAAGTTAATATATAGATAATTTAAAATAGAGTTAGTCTCATGAGAGATGGTCTCACTATTTTTTATTGTGAGACATCATTTCAATAAGTTAAATACATAATTTTATTTTTTAATATATTATTTTTTCTGTGTAAAAGATTACATTATTTGTAATAAAGAATTACATCATTTGCAATAAAAAAATACATCATTTCAATAAATTACTAGATCTACACCCGAGCGTTGCACGAAAAACACAATGATATCCTTTAATAAATTGGTGAGATAAAATAAATCAAGAAGAAAATAAAAAATAAAACTTTGCTATATTTTATATTATAATTGTATATCTATAATTTTTATTTCTAATTTTGTGTAGTATAATAGAAAAAATAAATAAATAATATAAAATTAAAACAAAAACTTTTGGCGGGAACGGTTATGGTAGACTATTTTCTTTTCATATATTACTAGATTTACACCCGTGCGATGCACAAACTATATATGTATTAGTATAGTTATTAGGGGTGTGCAAGGTTTGGCTGAAACCGTCTAAACCAAATTAATATGGTCGGTTTGGCTGGTCTAGAAAAAATGATTGGCTAGATAAGTTTGAAAAATCTCAAACCAGGTAATTTGGTTTAACCGATAGTTTGAAGGATGAAACCGGCCGTTTTCGTTCGGACCGGTTGTATAAATAAAATTATTTTAAATATAATAATAATAAAATATTATTTGATAGAAAGTTGAAATATCAATAATATTGATATATATGTTCGATGTTTGTATTCTTTTGAATTGTAACCCTATAAATTAATTTAAATTTCATTCTTTCTTGCAACCATAACACTATATCTATTTATTAGTTATCTTCTGTGTATAATTAATGACAAACGAAATATATTTATATTAGTTTTATT
>JAPKLW010010195.1:0-11493 GCA_026898455.1 Plectranthus barbatus | reverse complement strand
AAGGAATTTGAGACTGTATCATTGTTTGAGGAAGTAGGTGGACCTTTGAGGAAGCAGATCCCAGCTAAGTTAAAGGACCCAGGGAGTTTTACCATTCCTTGCTCTATTGGAGGCCGAGATGTAGGTAGAGCCCTATGTGATTTGGGGGCGAGTGTGAACTTAATGCCGTTGTCAATCTTTAAAAAGTTAGGCATTGGGGGAGAAAGACCTACTACTATTTCTCTTCAATTGGCAGATAGATTCACTGTACATCCTGAAGGGAAGATTGAAGATGTACTTGTGAGAGTGGATAAGTTCATCTTTCCTGCAGATTTCATTATTCTCGATTATGAAGCAGACAGGGAAGTACCAATCATTTTGGGAAGACCATTCCTAGCTACAGGAAGGACGCTGATTGATGTAGAGAAGGGAGAGCTGATTATGAGAGTACAAGATGAGCAAGCTACTTTTAACTTATTTAATTCTATGAAGGTCCATGATGACCCTGAGGAATGTTTTTCTATGGACATACTGGAGTCAGTAATCGAAGAATATTTTGAAGAAAACCATTCTGGGAAAGGAGATGATGTTGAGGAACTACCCAGTGAAGCTGCAGCATGGGTAGAGCAAGGGCAAAAGTTTGGGGGAGTTAGGCAACCATTTGAGCCATTGGATTTGTTGTCTAGAGAAATAAAAGGAACCAAGTCTTCTATGGAGGAACCCCTAGAATTAATCCTGAAACCTCTACCTGCTCACTTGAAATATGCTTACTTGGGTGAATCAGATACATTACCTGTGATCATAGCAGCAAATTTGAAGGAAGAAAATGAGCAAAGTCTATTAGAGTTGCTGAAAAAACACAAGCGAGCAATAGGATGGACTATATCTGACATCAAGGGGATAAGTCCTACAATCTGTATGCATAAGATTCTGATAGAGGAAGGAAGCAAAAATTCTATTCAGCCACAGAGGAGGTTAAATCCCAATATGAAGGAGGTAGTGAAGAAAGAAGTGATCAAGTGGTTGGATGCAGGAATTATATTTCCCATTTCTGATAGTTCTTGGGTAAGCCCTGTGCAATGTGTTCCCAAGAAAGGTGGAGTCACAGTGGTTCAGAATGAGAACAATGAGATGATCACTACAAGAACAATTACTGGATGGAGAATTTGCATTGACTACAGGAAGCTGAATGATGCAACAAAAAAGGATCACTTTCCTTTGCCATTTGTAGATCAGATGCTGGATAAGCTAGCTGGACAAGAGTTTTACTGCTTTTTGGATGGATATTCAGGGTATCATCAAATAGCAATAGCTCCAGAGCATCTAGGGTTAACCACATTTACTTGTCCTTATGGCACATTTGCCTTTAGGAGGATGCCTTTCGGGTTATGCAATGCTTGAGCAACCTTTCAGCGGTGTATGATTGCTATTTTCTCTGAGATGAAAGATAATGGATTGGAAATTTTCATGGATGATTTTTCAGTATTTGGGGAAGATTTTGAAGCATGTCTGATGAATTTGGAAAAGGTTTTACAATTGTGTGAGAAATCACAGCTGGTGCTGAATTGGGAGAAGTGTTGTTTTATGGTGCAGCAAGGAGTAGTCCTGGGGCATAAGATATCAAGAGCTGGGATGGAAGTTGATCCAGCCAAAATTGAGGTGATAGACAAGATGGTAGTGCCAAACACAGTCAAGGCAGTTAGGAGTTTTCTGGGGCATGCAGGATTTTACCGAAGATTCATTAAAGACTTCTCTAAGATTGCAAAGCCCCTATCTGAGCTACTTGAGAAAGATAGGAAGTTTGAGTTTTCTCCACAATGTTGGAAGCATTCTTGAAGCTGGAAGTTGCATTGATCTCTGCACCAGTTATGCAACCACCAGACTGGAATTCTCCATTTGAACTCATGTGTGACGCCAGCAATTTTTCTTTAGGAGTAGCTTTGGGGCAGAGAAAGGAGAAAATATTCAGGGTGATCTATTATGCAAGTCGAACCCTTGATGGAGCTCAGACGAATTATACAACCACAGAGAAAGAGCTGTTAGCTGTGGTATTTGCTTTTGACAAATTCATATCATATCTGGTGGGGTCCAAAGTAATTGTTTATACAGACCATTCAGCAATCAAGTATCTAATGGCCAAGAAAGATGCCAAGCCAAGGCTGATCAGGTGGATTTTACTATTGCAAGAATTTGATATTGAAATCAGAGACAAGAAAGGGACTGAGAATCATGTAGCAGACCACCTTTCTAGACTGGAAAATTTAAATGGAGAAGAAGAGATTGAGCAAGTCAATGATAAATTTCCAGATGAGCAGCTGATGAGATGTGAAGAGGAAGCCCTATGGTATGCTGATATAGCTAATTACTTGGCTACTGGAAGGAAACCTTATGGAGTCAAGGGGCAGAAGTTGAAGAGATTTCTCCATGATGCGAAGTACTATTATTGGGATGATCCTATGTTGTACAGACTAGGATCAGAACAAGTCTTTAGAAGGTGTGTACCAGAGAAAAATATGCAAGCAATTTTGGCAGACTGCCATGCTGCAGCATATGGAGGGCATTACGGTGGACAGAGAACAGCTGCAAAAGTTCTTCAGTCAGGTTTCGTTTGGCCCACTATTTTTAAAGATTCATTCTCATTTGTGAAGAATTGTGATAGATGTCAGAGAATTGGAAACTTGCCTGCTAGAAATGCAATGTCATTGAACAACATAATTGAGGTAGAATTGTTTGATGTGTGGGGAATGGATTTTATGGGTCCATTTCCAATGTCTTTTGGGAATGAATATATCTTACTGGCAGTAGACTATGTGTCTAGATGGGTGCAAGCATGTGCTTGTGCCCGCAATGATTCAGCTACAGTAATGAAGTTCCTCCACAAGAACATTTTTACCAGATTTGGCACACCAAGAGCTTTAATCAGTGATGAAGGTACTCACTTCATCAATAAAAGTTTGTCTGCGATGTTGGCTAAGTATAATGTCACCCACAAAGTTTCCATAGCGTACCATCCGCAAACTAATGGGCTAGCAGAGCTTTCCAACCGGGAAGTAAAGAGTGTCCTTGAGAAGGTAGTGAATGTGACCAGGAAGGATTGGTCCAAGCACCTGGATGATTCACTTTGGGCATACAGAACTGCCTATAAAACTCCTTTGGGAATGTCACCCTACAGGCTGGTTTTTGGGAAGGCTTGTCATTTGCCTTTGGAGTTGGAACATAAGGCGTATTGGGCAACAAGGAAGTTGAATTTGGATCCGAAATGCAGTGGTGCAAAGAGAATGTTGCAGCTGAATGAGCTTGATGAATTGAGGCTGCAGTCTTATGAAAATGCCAAGTTGTACAAAGAGAAGGTTAAGAAATGGCATGACAGCAGGATTTCTGAGAGGAAATTTGAAGAAGGACAGAGAGTTCTATTGTTTAACTCCAGGTTGAAGCTATTTCCAGGGAAGCTAAAATCTCGATGGTCAGGACCCTTCGTAGTGGTTAAGGTGTATCCACATGGAGCAGTAGATCTGAAGAATGAGGACACTGGAGAAACATTCAAAGTAAATGGAGCTAGGGTGAAGCATTATCATGGAGGAAGCATAGACAGGGAGAAGGCTTCCATTCCCATTGAAGAACCTTGAGCATTGAAGTCCCAGAACCATTGGAAAGAATGTCATCAAAATTGCATAAAAATTGGTTCAGGGAGTAACACTTTTAATTTAATGCGTTTTATATTATGTTTTATGATTAGTTTAATAGTATTTATCTTTGTTTGCTACAACATGTAAATAGCATGATTTCTATATATTAGGTAGTTAAATTCCATGCGTTAGAGTAAATTTAGATTTAATTTCATATATCTTATAATATATTTTAAACTTTAGTTTGATAGATTAAAAAAAAATCTGAAAAATTTTATGTGAATATTTATTTTGCACCGAGTAAGAAAATTAACTTTAGAAAATTTTACAGAAAAGGGACACTTGGAAGGCAAATAACCGCTGAGGAACTGTTGCTGCTGATGTCATCGGAGGCGGAGTTACTTTTTGGCAGGTTTATTTGTGGTGGTTAAATTTTTAATTTTATAATGTGTCGTTTCACAAGAAGTCGAAGGGTTTCCTAGTTTTGTATATATATTTTCTGCATTTGAGAACTCTGAAAAAGAAAACTTCACCACTTTGGGTAATTGGAAGAAGAAAGCGACAAAATTGAACAAGAAAAGCCGAGGGTCTGTAAGGTTAAAGAGTCAATGTAAGTATCCTGTCTCTTGCATTTCATTTGTTAATTCTGCAAATTGCGATTTGTGAGAAAACATGGAGAAACATGCAGCCAACGGTAATTTTCAAGTTCGAATTCTCTGAAAAATTGTTTGGGAATCTTGGTTTTTCTGTAAATTCTGGTGTGAAACTTCTTGCAAATTACATGTTTGATGTTTGAGGACACTGCATTGTGATGGGTAGTCGTCTTGTTAGGGCTAAAATGTGACATGTTTTACGCATGCGAGACAGAAAGGGGTAGGATAGTTTTTTTTCTAGGGCTGTTTGAAAATTTGAATTCAAGTAAAGGAAATTATCTAAACCTCTTATTTTTCTTGAAATCTGTGAGCCAAACTTTCTGAATTCATACTGAAGCATAAAGTTTGGGGGAGGGTATTTTCCTTGCTTGGATGAACTGTTGCAAAATAGTCTGTTCTTGCTAGAATTTGGGAAATTTTTCTGTGTATTGGGTTTGAAAAGATATCTCGTACTAATTTTCTGATTTGGAATGAGTTCAGAAATATCTGAGATGAAAACTAAACAACCCGCAAAAAGGAAGCCTGGTTCAGTGGAAAGTCCGATCCCCAGCCCTGAAAAGAAAGGAAAGGCACAGGAGAAGCCAGTGCGAAGGTCCAGCCGAACTGCAGTTGCAACTATGGCGAGAAGGAATGCAAAACTTCCGAAGACAAGTGCAGACAATCCTGTGGAGGTGCATGATGAAGACACATCTGTTGCAAGGAAGGAAACACAATCTGAGAAAGCAAAAAGAGAGAGAGAAGGTCTGAAGAAATTGGTTCATGCTGCTGAACAATTACGACTGATTGAAGTAGAAAGAGAAAAATCATCAGGAAGTAAGAAGGCTACTCCATCGGCCTCAAGCATGAAGAAGAAAGAGCCAAGTGCAACCCAGAAAGAGCAAAAGAAGTCAACTTCGAAAGTTCAACCCAAGAAATCAGTTACCCCTGCAAGAGAATCGAGACAAAAGAAGGTCGTGGACAAGAAGCAATCTGAGGAGGAAGTTTCTGAAAATGAAGAAAGTGAAGATGCAGAACAAGAGGAAGAAGCAAGTCAAGAGAGTGAGGAAGCTAATCTAGAATCTGAGGATGAACAGAACTCAGAACAAAGTGATGCTGCCGCATCAGAAGAGCAAGTGTCAGGTGAACAAGAATCAGAGGAAGAGTTGGAAAAGTCAGAAGCTGAAGAAGAGGAATCAGCTGAAGAAGAGGAATCAGCTGAAGAAGAGGATGAATCAGATGAAGAAGAGGAGGAACCACCGAAGAAAGTCAACAAAAGAAAGAGGGAAGAAGAAGTTCCAGCAAGCAAACAAGAGTCAATTCCAAGAAATCCTAAGACAGGAAAGAGGATTAAAGTGGTGGCAGTGAAAGAAGGAGAAACGTCTAGCAAATCTCAGAAAAAGGAGCAGATGAGTAAGAGGGAACAAATCAAGAAAGGGAAAACAAAGGTGGATGAAGGAAAGTCTTTGACCCCGGATGAAATTGACAACCTTCCAAAGTTTTCATCCAAGTTGCACAAGGAAAGGATGAAATTTGTCATGGAAAGGCAGCTGTTGTGCGAAAGATGAAAGTTCTACCTGAAGATTTGATGAAGCAGATCGAGCAGTAAGGTTGGGAAAATTTTGTGATACCACCGCCTTTTCCTATCATCGCATTGGTCAAAGAGTTTTATGCAAACTGCGAGCAACCCTCTACTGAGAAGCCTGAGATTGTAGCTGTTGTCCGAGGAAAGGAAGTGAGATTAAATGTTGAAGCTATACATGAAGTTTTTGGAACTCATGCACCAGAACCCGACGAGTTCATGAAGTTCTGTCTTGCACCCACAAAGAAGCAGTTGGACAGCGCCTTGAAAGTGGTGGGACTCCCAGGAGCACATTGGAATGATGAGGCGAAAGATAACAAATACATGCTATCCAAGTTCCTGCATTCAGAGGCAAATTTGTGGCTGCAGTTTTTGAAGAACAGGATTAGTCCGACCACCCACAACACCAACATTGGTCAGGACCGCATCCTGATGATTGCTGCCATTCTGAAGGGTGAACCGATCAACTACGCACCATTTTTGGTTGATGCTGTTGGTTACTCTGCCTCGAAGGAACGAGGACCACTTTCATGTCCTTCTTTGATTTCTGAATTGTGCAAGAAAGCTGGAGTTCCCTTCCATGATGAAGAGCCACGCAAGACTATAAGAACTTACTTCAATGTCGAATATCTGCGCCAGAGGCATGAGAACTCCCAGAAAAGAGAGGGAGTGGAGCCTTCTTCAGTTAACCAAATTTCTGTGCAGGATTTGCAGGGAAAATTGGATGATATCTCCGAGAGCAATCAAATCTTGAAGGAATTTGAAGACCTTCACACTATGATGATGGAGATGCAGTTTCAGACTGAGGAGTTGGTGAAGAAGGTGGAAGGCAAGAAAGCTGAGAAAGGAACGTCTGCTGTGGTGAAGAAAAAGAAGCCTACCTGAGGCTGTGGTCAATTCTAAACTCTACTCTTTTGAACAAAAACTCTGTTTTAAATTTGTGTTTGTGTGGATTTGTTGGGTGATTGTTTGAACCCGTTGTTTTTAGTTTGTTTAGTTTAAGTTGGTGTCTTTATTTTGAATGGATAATTAGCTTGTCTAGTTGGAGGTTTAAGTGAATGTATGAAGTATTAATGGTGTGTCTATTATCTTGTCTTGAGCTTAATGATGCGGGTGTGTGAGTAATCTTTTTCTCTCAAAATTTCATGATCGATGACTGAGTGATTGAGAGTCAGCCCCCAAGATTTTCAAGTTTAATTTTAGGATGATAGGCTAGCTTGAGGAACAAAGTTTGTGGTTATTTGGTTTTTGAAAACCTGATATGCTACGTGCTTAGTTTAAATGGTACTTTAGTTTTGCTGAGAAAAGAACATGTGAGATGCCACCTACCTGAAAATGTTAGGCCATTTGAGGCGAAATTTGAATGAGTATCACATGAAGAAATGATTTAGGCAGTCTCTTCATCTTTGTGCCTGCAGAAATTCTTTTCATTGTACATCATTTACCTTTGCACCTAGATTTGAGCCTTGAGCCTTTTTGTTGATTTTGACCATAAAAGATGTGAGCTAATTTCCCATACACTCACCCTGATTTGAGAGATAGGCTTGCTTAGGTTCTCCCACTTAGAAGTTAGAAAAATAAGAGAAGGATAGAGATGCAATAGTTTGACTATATAGAAGCTTGCGAGTTTGTTTGCAAATAAGCCATGCTACAGCCTGTAAGAAGCATGTGTATATATATATAAAAAAAAAAAAGAAGAAGAAGAGAAAAGAAGAAGAAAAATGAGAAAAATTAGATGGGACAAATAACCATCTAGAGGAAGAGCTTTTTAGGCATGAGAGGAGTCTGTAGTTCATCCTATTTTATCTCAAGAATAAACTCTAAGTGGAAGACCTGTAGCATGCCTCTCAAATCTATCTGTCACTTTTTCCAGAATGTTCCCACCTTAGCCACAGCCTTACATTAGAAGCTCAAAAGACCTTTTGATCTTGATGTGATATAATTTCTATTAGTGGAGAATGCGCTGAAGTTTGAAGGTAGTCAAAAATAGTGGCATTAATGATCATGAGAGTTGAAATGGAAGTTAAGTTTAAACTTGTAGCACTTGTAGCTATCTTGCTGAAAAGTTTTGCAACTTTGATTGTCAAGCTAGTTTAAATTGCTTTGATTAAACTTACTAAATTGTGGTGGCTGAAGCTTGATTACTTAGGAGTTTTGAATGAAATTTTTCTTCTTTATTTCTTTTGAGTGAACTGAAAGCTTCAAGACAAGAATATGTAAATTAGATCCCTTTGTTTTGTTTGAGTCTTTGTTGCTTGGGGACAAGCAACATCTTAAGTTTGGGGGAGTGATAACTCTCTTAAAGAGTTATTATTTTGTGTCTAGATTAGTTAATTATGTACTAAAATTAGGTTTGTTTTATAGGATAAATAGTATAATATAGATAATATGGTTAGTATATGAAATTCGGGTTTATTTTGTAGTAATTGTGTTAACTTGGAGTTTTGCAAAAGGAATTGTTTGAATAGTATCACAGGTCTCATTATGCTGGAGCATGACAGAAGCAAGAAAGAATGATATGATGTCGCAGCATAAGAGTTGCATGGCCAAAACTCCAATGAAGATCATCTGGGACCACAGCAGACAGGATCTTTGCACTTTTCAGATCTTGTCCCAAAAGCAGACACGTGTCGCTCAGGAGAATCGTCAGAGTTGGGAGGCAGATAGAGGAGCCACGTGTAAGGCCTGGATGAAGTTGAAAAGAGACAGGGCAGATATTTTGACAGAGAACAACAGAGAGAGAAAACAACAATCATTCGAGGAGGAGATCGGCATAGGTTTTTGGAGCAAGGGAGAACGAAGAGTTCGTGAGAAGCAGCAGTGGCAGTTGCAAAAATCACGAATAGCTTATCTTTATCTTGCAAAACTTGTTTGATATTTTATTGTGGATGATGTTAGTAGATATGAACTTGAATGTTATTTCTTTTTAACTTTTGTAAGCATGAGCTAAATTCTTTAAGCTCGGCTTATTGACTGGTTATCTTCTTGAATATATGTTGAAGCTGTTCTTGTGATAAATCTGGTGTTTGAGTTTGATTCTGGTTTGTTTGTCTACCTAAACACGACAGTGGCAGGTAGAGATTTCGCTTAGTGAGACCGAGAGGAGATCTAGGATGAGGGAATCACGGTCAATCTTAGTTTCTAGTGTAGATATACATGGAATCTAAGACTTGCATAAACCCCTGTTCTTAAATAGATTGTTTGAAGGTAAAGCATGCCATAGACATATGGATGTTAGCACAAAAACATAGATCTAGAGCTATGATGATAGTCTGGACAGAAAGGAGTGAGGTTGCAAGAATCAGAGTTGTTGCCTGAACAATGCTACAGCATATAGGAGAGGAGATAGTAAAAAGTCAATAACCCGAGTGAATTTTATAATCAATTCCAAAACCATATTCTAGTTGTTTATGTTTATTTTGTGGGAAGAAATAGTATTAATTGTTTTAGCACTGTTTGGTTTCATTTTATATGCTTTCCTTTTGATTTAGTTTAGAAGAAGTTACAAAAACCACCTAATTTACAAGAAATAGAATGTGCATGGTTCACTTTTCACTCTCTTGGGTACGATATCCGGACTTAGATCTGTATTACTTGTTTGACATACGTGCACTTGCGTATTAATTTCATAGCTACTAGCACAACAACAAGTTTTTGGCGCCGTTGCCGGGGAGTGATTGATATTGAATCTAAATGCTATTTTATTGTTTGGATTTGCATGCACAGTTGGTTGACTGAAATTATAGGAAACTAATCATTTTTTGTAATTGTAGGGAACTCTAACGGTGTATGAGCGAGGAAACATTTAGAGAAATATTTTTATTTGATCCAGAGATAGAGAGAGCTTTTAGAAAGAACAGAAGAAAGCAGAAAGCTAGAAGATGGCTGAAAGAGTTCATGAGCCGGAAGATAATCTGGAACCGGTTGATGAAATGGATAGAGTAATCAGACCTTATACTGCACCAAGGTTTTTGGAGTTTGATCCAGGGGTTGCAAGGCCAGAGGTTCAGGCACAGCACTTTGAGTTGAAACTTGTGATGTTTCAAATGCTGCAGAGTTTGGGGCAATTTGGGGGGACAGTTACAGAAGATCCACATTTACATTTGAAATCTTTTCTGGAGATCTGTGATAATTTCAAGCTGCAAGGAGTTACACCTGAGGCCTTAAGAATGCGGTTATTCCCTTTTTCTCTAAGGGACAGTGCAAAAACCTGGCTCACTAATTTACCACCAGGGTCTGTTCCTACCTGGAACAAGCTGACTGAAACATTTCTATTGAAGTACTTCCCTCCAACCAGAAACGCAAGATGCAGGAATGCGATCATGGCATTCAAACAAGATGATGAGTCTGTTAGTGAGGCATGGGAAAGATTCAAGGAACTATTAAGGAGATGCCCGAATCATGGAATACCATATTGCATTCAGATGGAAATCTTTTACAATGGGTTGAATGGTAATTCGAGAATGATGATAGATGCTACATCTGGAGGAGCACTGTTGGACAAGACATACAATAAAGCGTGTGAAATTCTGGATAAGGTGGCTGCCAACAATTATTTCTGGGCAAACTCAAGAGCAGCAGCTATTTCTACCCCTAAGGTTGCAGGAGTGCTGGAAGTTGATCCAATGAAAGCGTTGACTGCACAAATGGAGGCTCTAGGAGCAACTATGAAGAGTATTGAGAAGAACACCAGCCCAAGTAAAGCCACTCCGATGTGTGCAGAACCCTCAGGACCTTTGGACTGTATTTACTGTGGGGAAGGTCACCAGTTTGAAGAATGCCCATCAAATCCAACATCGGTTTGCTATGTGGGAAACAGAAATTATCATCATCAGAATAACAATCCATATTCGAACACATACAACGCTGGCTGGAGGAATCATCCAAACTTTTCTTGGTCTGGGCAAGGAAATCAAAATGCTGTAGCAAGGGAGCAGCATTATAACAAAGGAAGTTATGGTCAACAGCAGAGTCTAGAAGCTCCACCTCCAAAACAAGAGAAAACTATGGAGGAAATGATGAAGGAATTCATGACTCAGAATTAAGTGCGACTGAAAAACCAAGATGCTCTTATTCAGAGCCAAGCATCTTCATTGAGGAGTCTGGAAGTGCATATGGGGCAATTAGCCAATGACTTGAGGAGCAGGCCACCAGGAGCATTGCCGAGTAACACTGAGAATCCAATGAATGGAAGGGAACAATGTAAAGTTGTCACGCTTCGAAGTGGAAAGCAGTTTAAAGAAAGAAGAGCTGAAAATTTGGAAGCAGGAGAAGGATCATCAGCAGGAGCTGCAGTACCCAAAGAAAATTTGCAGAAAGATAAGTTGCTCGAAAAGGAAAATGTATCTTCTGATTTGAGAGCAGAGGAAGATTCTGTGGAGAAACCTGCAGAGATGCCTGAAGGAAACATTCCTAAAGCTAAGAGGAAATCTGGATTGGAGGAATATGATTATGTACCACCACCACCATACCCAACCAGATTCAAGAAGCAAAAGGAAGAGGAGCAGTTTAAGAAGTTTCTTGAGATGCTTAAGCAGATTCACATCAACGTGCCATTAGTGGAAGCTCTTGAACAGATGCCAACTTATGTGAAGTTTTTGAAGGATATTCTGTCAAAGAAGAAGAGACTGAAGGAATTTGAGACTGTATCATTGTTTGAGGAAGTAGGTGGACCTTT
>JAPKLW010010194.1:472-11493 GCA_026898455.1 Plectranthus barbatus | reverse complement strand
CATTTGTATGTTGCTTTGGAAGTGAACATGAGTATGATTGTTGCTATGTATGCTAGAACAATTGTATATGTTGCTTTGGAAATTAAGATTGAGGATATGTTGTTTTGGAATTGAACATTAGGTTGATTTTTGATTATTTTGTAATTTATTTGTGCAGGTTGAATTTATTAGACCCGCTTTACGTAATGTGACTTGTAAGATTAATTTATGCACTAAGGTTACGACAATAGAGACAATTAGTGACACGTTGTATTCAATAGGGGGTGATAATTTGGTGACTAGTTTTATGAATGGCCCATTTGGAAATTTGTTAATGTGGAAAAAAAATGGACCTAGTGCCTCGCAGCCATTACTACAATTGTTAAGTTACCAAATCGTTAGTCACGACCCAAAAGCTTTATGGTTTCATATTGGTGTGCAGACTATTTCTTTAGGGGTGGGTGAGTTTGCACTAGTGATCGGTTTGACATTTGGACCCACTCATTTTGATCCATGTGCTGATCATGATCCTTCTGATTCATCGGTGTATAGGTTGTTCTGTGGTGGTCAATCTATCACAGCTAAGCAGTTATTAAACAAATTTAAGGCTGGTTTAGTTCACCGGAATAATCATGAATTGTATTTGAGAGTGGCCAATATATTAGCCATGTGGAGCTTTGTGTTAGGGTTTTCTGAAAAACGTAAGATCGAGAGTTGGGTCTTCGTTTTGGTAGATAATTGGACTAGCTGGAACCAATTTCCGTGGGGAGCATATGCGTATAAGTCTTTATCATACTATTTAGAGCAAGCTCACACGAGGGTAGAAGCAAAAGGGACTCTTCATTTGGGCGGTCCTATTTGGATTTTGCAGTTATAAATTATTTTTTTATGTATTTAATAAATATGTAAAGTTGATGAGTTATAATTCAAACAAATCTTTTCTAGGTTTGGGCCTATGAGGCCATTCCGGACTTGGGTGGTAGTTGTGCCATTTTAGAGAATCCTACTCTAATTCCCCGATTTATGAAGTGGACGTTTACAAGGCCAGCTACGTTTGATTGGCAAGGCTTCTTTGCTCGTGAACAGGTATTGCATTCATCTAAATTACTTATTTGTAAACTAACAATTTTTGTAACTGTCTTTTGTTTTATTGTAGATTCAAGTTTTTGCCAACCTAATCCCATTTCCGTATGAACAAGAGCTTTTCTACTACATTTCTTCTCAGTTGGAGGAGTCCCTAAGTGTTAACTTCCGACGTCCAAAAAATCCAGTACGTCCTGTTGGACAGAGAGGTGATCGTCGATCACAGAGCATTTCTATAGGACAGGGTTCTGGAGGACAAAGGGGTCAGGGTGATGAGGGTGGTGATCAGGGTCATCAGGGTGATGAGGGTGGTGATGAGGGTCATGATCAGGGTGGTGATGAGGGTGGTGATGAGGGTGGTGATCAGGGTGATGAGGGTGGTGATCAGGGAGGTTTTGGGGCACAATCTCATTCTCAAGGGCAGAGCTCGAGAGCATCACATAGGCGCACTCGTTCGAGGAGGGATAGGACTTCATCTAGTGGAGAGTCAAGTGAGTCTAGGAGATTTCGGCCATCTCGTTCCTTTATGGATAGGCTTCGGGCTATAGTTACTGAGGCGGTTGACGTTGCAGTGAACAATGCAGTAACAGATAGAGTTATTCCTCATGTGACCCGAGTAGTAACAGATTTGATCAACTCAGCGCGATGTGGTAACCTTAAATTCATTTTCGGAGATTGGCACAACCTGATGTGTATGAGCTAGCTCGGAGAGAGGAGATGCCTTTTGCACGGCCTCTTATGTTAACTCATCAACTCTTGCATTCGCCTTTGCTCGCCTCTGATCAAACCATTGTTCCAGTATACCTCGATATGTATCAATAATCGAACATATGGGCAATCTACGAGCCTCCAACAACCTTGCGTTGAAAACTTCAGCAGCATTCGATGTTAAGAAACTGTAACGACGGACTGGGCACTTCGACCTATACCACCTTTCAGGACCTACTGAAATGAGCTTATCGTATGCAACAGGTTTTGACGATCGAATTTGATCCATTGCTTGCCTGTAGCTCGACAATCGATAAGCATAAGCAGCACGATGGTACAGCTTCACAATGGTTGGACCATGGGTTGTCAATTTATTTTGCAGGTGATAAAAATAGATACCGTGCGCCGTACCCGGATATACTGCATTGACTGCATTGCCGATGCTAACGTGCTGATCTGAAACAATTAACAATTGTTCGCTGACTGCAAAGCACATCCTCAATCTAGAGAGAAACCAGGTCCAAGTCTCATCATTTTCGATTGGCCCAACACCAAGCGCCAATGGAAAAACATTTTCATTTCCATCTTTCGTAACAGCAACCAATAAGATGCCTTTGCTTCTGCCCTTCAAGTGTGTGGCATCAATGACAATGACTTGTCTTAACAAATTATTGTTGAAAGCTAACCTGGACACACCGAGTGCAACAAAGCAATGTCGGAATGTTCCATCATGCTCAATATCCAGATCTGTCATCGTGCCTGGATTGTACTGCCGAAGCACCTCGAGATATCTAGGCAAGAGCTTATAAGAATCCGCTATGCTGCCATACATCAGGGAAATGGCTGCATTTCTGGATCGCAATGCAACAGCATAGCTCGCCCGAATCCCAAAAGTTCGTTGAAGTTCGGCCATTATTGCTCTTGGTTTGATGATTTGACCCTGGCGACGCATCTTTCGAGCAAAATACGCAGCCACTACTTTTGAACGGATATTTCTGGATCCAATTCCCGCAAGATTCAACATACAATTATGATTTGGTTGAAAGTGACGGATAATCCAGCAACCATCCCTGCACCTCGCACGTATGTGAAACGAACAATTCTCACTTCGTTTTCAAATGTAATCAAGTCGGATGCTATCAGACTTTTTCACTTTAAACTCATGACGATGCTCCATATGCCACAAACCAACAGCAATTAGCAAGTCATCTTTCTTCCAGAACATGGCACCCAAACTCAATTCCTGATCAAGTATGGATGCCACATCTCTCACAACAGGTGCCTCGGTCGTATCCACTGGCATAATTGGAACTATCCAATTATTCATATCACCTTGAACTGGACAACCTTCTAATAGGGGGTTAGTGGGCATAAGATTTGAAATAAAAGCACTCATACCTCCCGCTGATCTGATCCATGCAGAAAATTCTGCAACTGTGCAATCCATCAAGAAATTTTCACCTTCATTATCAGAATCAGATCCGGATGAATCTAGATCAGCCTCTTCGTCTGCTTCTTCTTCCACCACACCACCATCAGTTCCTGTGTGGTATTCAGGAATGAAGTGGGCCTCCTCATCATCATTATGATCTTCAGGGAGCTCATCATTCAAGTCAGGAATATGTGAACCCCGACTACCACCTTCAGAACCAATATCAAAATGCATAGAAGATGTAAATCTTTGAAGTTCTGATTCAGTTGGACTATATCGAGCATATGGTGGAGGGCTGACTGTGGATACGAACGGAATGTAGGGGGATGGCTCCCGCTGAGAAGTATCAGCACCAGTGTTGATTGTGGGATTCATAATAATGTAAATATCAGGCTCCGAGTAAAAATTGAGGAGTCGTTGCAGCTCCGCATTCTCTGTCAGCAATGATGCTCCATTTCTTCCACTTTGAGTTTGAGATGTATAATAGATATTGTACTCACCTCCAATACCTTCTGCATCAAGAATCGTCTGAATGGTGCTTCTCAATGCAGCTATTGATCTTTTTGCCATTGATAGGTAAATCAATCTTTCTTGGCCACCAATATAGTGCCACGAATGATCAAAATGGCCATTATAGTGCAAAAACATGTTGCACCAATTCTCCATTTGAATTGCTTGAAAATGGGTTCGAAGGGGTAGAGAGAAAAGGTGAATGGCAGAATGATGATAGAATTTTTTTTGTTTCTGCGGTGAATGAAAATTTTCTTCTGAATGAGAGTATATAAAGTAAAGAGTTAGGTCTATATTCAATGAATGATTTCAAAGTCTGCAAAAGTAAATTTATTGAATTGATTAGTGCAGTGTACTGCAGTGAGGTTACATCAATTCTGCGTACGATTAATTTCAATTTCACTGTATTTTTCAACAAATGAATTCAGTATTCACGAGCATTTCACTGTATTTTTCAACAACTGAATTCATTGTTCATTGATTTAGTCCAAAAAAAGGCTATCAGCAAGCCTGCCAAGACTGTACATTTATAGTAACAATTCATCCAACACAACTTTATCAAATGAAAATGCCATAAATTATTGTTGAAAAATACATTATTCATACAATAAAACAAAAAAATTGCAATAAAAAAAAAAAAAGGGTGTGGGATGCAGACCGGTTCAAACCGGTCATCACCGCTAATGGACCGGTAGGCATCGTCAAAAATCGATCATCACCGCATTTAAAAAAAATAATAATAAATAGATAACCGGTCTGAACCGATCATCATCGCATGCCGACCGGTCGGCAACAAGCTGAACCGGTCGGCATCAAAAAAACAAAAAAAAAAAATTGGGTCGGCACCGCCGGTCTGAACCGGTCATCACCGGTGCCGACCGGTCATCACCGCCAAAAACCGGTGGGAATAAAATTTATTTATTTATTTTTTCTTTTTTTAAACCCAATCAAGTTTTAAAAAATAATTTCTCCTAATTAAATGCACATCATCACCAAATGATTGTTTTGATTGCATTTTTAAACACAAAAATATGTCAGATATTGTACTTTGGGGCATTTCTTGGATATGTTTATAAAAAGGGGTATTTTCATTAGATGTTATATAAAAAAGGGCATTTTCAAATATATACACTTAATAAAAAGTAAGATTATCTAAATTTTAATTCGTTTTTAAAAAATATATAAAAAAAAAAGTGCTCGAACTGATTAGGCGACACGCAACATGCTTAGTCGGCCACCTAAATGGTGCGTAGCGAGCTTGGCCGGCCACTTAAATCGGCGCCTAGGCGGATTAGGCGGCCTAGGCAGTGCCTAGACGCTGATTACTCGCCAGACCGATTAGAGGGTAATCGGTTCGGTGGAGGACTGCCTAGCGCCTAGGCGGGGCCTAATCGGTCCTAGGCGGGGCCTAATTGGTCCTAAATGGTGCGTAGCGAGCTTGGCCGGCCACTTAAATCGGCTCCTAGGCGGATTAGGCGGCCTAGGCAGTGCCTAGACGCTGATTACTCGCCAGACCGATTAGACACGGGGATTAGAGGGTAATCGGTTCGGTGGAGGACTGCCTAGCGCCTAGGCGGGGCCTAATCGGTCCTAGGCGGGGATTTTTACAACACTGGTCAACTCTATACCTAGAATTATTTGACTGATGATTTTTCACAATCATCAAAAGTTAACATAATTTCTTAAATTTATGCTTTTGATTTATACTTCAAGTAAGCATAATGAAATTTCCTTAAATGACAAAGGATTAGGAGTGGTATATTTTCTCCTTTAAAGAAGTGAAAAGAATTTTATGACTTGATCCGAGGGAGGATTTTAGATGTCGCCTCCTGATTCTTTATCCTGTAATTACCTCATAATAATCAAGTTTTAGCTCCAAACCATGGGCGACCTTCCATTATGACCTTTTTAGATTTTGTGTAGTTTCATTGCCGAATTTAGGTTTCGGAACTCAGTGGCCTTGCCTCCTAACTCGAAGCAGTCTGGAGCGCTTTTGTGTGTCAGTGGAATTCTGATGAGCGTATCTTTTTGAAATCTTCTTTTGATACTTTTCTCGAACACCTCTAGGTTATTATTCCCCTTTTGCTTTGAAAAGGAAAGTCATTATGACGTTAGTGATGTTGGATAATTTTTTTGATTAAACATGGAAATAAATATCAGTAGATTGCCATGCAATCCTACTCCTTTACCTGTTTTATTTAGAAATCAGATCAATGTGATTGTTTCTCCTAGATTAAAAACTTTTATTTTTGGTCTAGATTTGCCTTTGATATATGTAGTTGCCTGTTAAAAGGTTATCGTTTGTTTGATCCTAAAAATAAACAATTTGTTATGAAGAGGAGAAATATTCGAGATTTGGTGAATGGAGATTAATTAAGGATAATGATGATGTCAGTGATGATGAAAAAAAAACAACATAAGAGAAATGAAATTAAAAATCCACAAGATAGTGTATGTTCGAGAAAAGAGCACCGCTTGGATGAGAGAATATGAGAGCGTTGAGGGGTTAAGTAAGGAAGATGAAAAAATTGAAATTTACATTTATACAAAAAATAGAGGCTTACATAGTGCACGATGCCGTTCCACTTTCATTTGATGAATTAGCTGTGAAACATGAATATTTAAGAAACATAATCGATAACAAAATAGACTCGATTGATAATAATAATAATAATAATAATAATAATAATAATAATAATAATAATAATAATAATAATAATAATAATAATAATAATACTCAGGAGCTTATGAACATGCTGACTGGAGCAAAATTAATCAGAGTAAACGTATTTATGAAACAAAATTTTAATGAAATTGTGAAGTTGAAAAATATAAAGCACGAATTAGTGGCAAAAGAGATTGATTTGAAAGTATTATTTGTCCATTTTGCATATATGGACAATGAGGATGATTATAGAACATGCAACATGTAGAGGATGGAAATTTTTTTCAAATGAATAGTAAATATGCATTCTTTCATGGGAAATTATTGGGTGAAGAAGTGCACTTTGAGCAGCTAATGAAATACATCAACAACGGAAAAGAACACCAAGCCTATAAACTAAACAAGGCTTTGCATGGCCTAAGACAAGCACTAAGTGCTTGACTGCTTGGTTCAGTCTCATTGGATTCTACTTCATGCATGTTGGCTTCATGAAAAGTTCAAATGAGCAAATTTTGTTCATCAAAAGAAGAGCATGTAAAATGTTAATTCATGAATATGTTGATGCAGTAGTTGTTGATAACACTATTTTAAATAAATAGATGAAAGTTGTCCCCAACTGAGCTCGGAGCATAATTGATTTAAATGTCTTATTTATGTTCAATAAGTCATAAGTTCAAGCTTTAATGGGGATATATGAGTAGTGTGGGATCTAGTTTAGTAAATTATATTTTTAAGAATAGTTGGAAAATTGATGTGCTTTATTCTAAATGTCTAACCTTTAGGAAGCTCTAAAAGAAGATGAGAATTTGATTTACATCGATGAAGTGAAACAAAGAAAATGCGTCCCTTTTTTAAAAAATACATTAATTGAAATACACACGCTCACTCACACACCCAGATATCACAAAAAAGCTCAAACCCATGACCTTTCAATCACATAGAATGTGCTTTGACCACTACACCCCAAACGAAAGGATAAAATTAAAGCTCATAGGAATTAGAGTCTATAATAATTAAATAAAATCTTAATTTACAGGAGTTAATTGTTATTAAATTTTTTCAGACATACTTATAAGTTTTATGTTATCTTAAAGGCTATTCAAATGTCTTCATTAACATAGTAAATCATATTTAATGCATACAAGGCAACTCTTGTTCCTTTTTTGAGTAAGATTCCGTATTGGCTTGAATCTAGGTTGTAAAATACGATCAAATAAGGGAAATAAACGCAATAATATATGAGTATCTCTAAAAAAATATAAATAAAAAAGAAAAAAAAAACAATATAGGAGATTTCTTGGCAAGACAAGTCTAAAAATTGATATATAGTTCACAAATTTGACGTTTCTTGTATCAAAGGCCCAATGATATAACGCGTAACGCATATTCTTGTGCACAAACAAAATTAAATATCAATAAATGGTGAAACAATTACCTTTATTGCACCCCCTTTCAATAACTATAAGAATCAGAGCAATGCCTCTCAATCTACAACCCATGATGGCGAATTACACCGCTGTTGCTGCTATCTTCCTTTATGGTCTCCTCCTTGCATCCTTTTCTCATGTCAACTCTGCAGCAACCTGCCCAATTGATGTCACATTGAGACTCGATTCATGCAGCCAATTCGCAAATAGGATAGTCGGCGGTGGCACCCGGCGGCCTCTGAAGGCCCAATGCTGCCGTGCTTTGAGGGGACTCAACAATCAACAGGGGGCAGACTGCCTCTGCGTCATTCTTAAAGGAGATCTCTCCGGCAACATTGATGCAACTCTTGGGCGCATTCTCA
Source organism: Plectranthus barbatus (assembly GCA_026898455.1). NCBI lineage: Eukaryota > Viridiplantae > Streptophyta > Magnoliopsida > Lamiales > Lamiaceae > Plectranthus > Plectranthus barbatus. Next base: position 3,327 of record JAPKLW010010194.1, on the reverse strand, counting down.
GTATCTGTCACAAGAAGAAACCTGAGGGTTACATATGTGTTTGATCATCGTGATTTTATGCATGATTTTGTTTTCTAGTGTTTTTGGAAATACTTCCTCAGTACCACTTCAATTGTCTCACTTTCCTTTTTCGTCCGTCCCACCTCAATTGTCTCATTACTTAAAAAAGCAACTTTTTTACACTCAACAATAAAATATTAATTCCACTCAACTTACTTTATATTCACACTCCTTGGTTATTGTGCCCGGTCAACCCGGGACAATTCAGCCGGGACGGAGGGAGTAATATAAATGAAGTTTTTTTCTGGTACTAGTTTTATTTTGTTAGTAGCACTAGAAATAATATCATTTGCTATGAGTACCGATCAAATCTTTTTTCTCGCTTGATGTTCCAATGTCTCATTTACTAGTTTTAATAATTATTTTTAAGAAAATAGAGTTAAATAAAATACAATAATAGAATGGAATTAATTAAATTTTAGTTAAAAATTGAAAATTAATCACTAAAAAATATTATATACCTTAATTGAGTGAGATGAACCTTATAGTTGAACTTATAAATTAATTTATACCTTAGTACGCGTTTTAATTTTTGTTTTTTTCATAATTAAACAATTCTTATTAGTGTCCAATCCTATAACCATCTAAAAATATATTTATTTTCTGTAATATACATATATAATAATTATAATGTTTCTTAGATCTATAATCCAACCTTGTCTAAATATATATATATATAGAGAGAGAGAGTTGTGATCATATGTTACCAACCTCTCTCATATGTTATATGAGACCAAATTTCAACCCTTAATGTGGCCCATATTTAAACTTGAATTATTCATTAATAACTTTTAATTTCATCATTAATCATTAGTAAGGGCTATTTAGTAATTACCACAAGACCTATCTCTCTCTCTCTCTCTCTCTATCTCTCTCTCTCCCTCTCTCTTTTTCGATTCTGTTCTATCAACCATTCAGTTTGCACATGTGAGCAATTATTTATCTCTAAACTCCTCATCTTTTTGTTTCTACACTTTATCCGTACATACACGAATAAGAATTTTGCTTATTTGTTTGAATAGCATGCTTGTAGGTACGTGAATCTCGGGATGGCGAAGGTCGCGAAGAAGCTGTTCGATAGAATATCTGAAAGGGATTGTGTGAGTTGGAATACGATGGTGATGGCGTATGTGCAGAAAAATCTCAATCTTGCGATGGTTCTCCTTCAATAATCCAACTTTGGCTATTTTTCTCTTCGTTGGAATCTATTTGGGTTGGTCTTCGTCAGTATTTTCGCAGGCAACAGTTAGTGGTGGTTTTTTGTATTTGTTATGCACAATGGTGCAATTTATTGGTTACTGCCAGCCTACCAATTTTTACTATGTAAATGTTACATTATGTATATGATAGTTGATACATTATTTATTCTATATATACTACATTATCTTTAATAACGTATTTTTGTTTTATTTTTAATTATGACTCCATGTTTTATTATAACATTGAAATTATAAACAAATAATCCAACATATTTGTCATAAATAATGTAACATTCATAACACATTATATATCAAATCAAAGATAATTTAATTAGCTTTCAAACGAAATTTTTATTGCATATGTTAGGAATAAGATAACCGTAGTAAAACTAAATAATGTAATAACTAAAACTAAATAATGTAACATAATTAGGGGTGTAAATGAGCAGAGCTACTCGTGAGCTACTCGGAGATCGACTCGAAAAAAGCTCGATCGAAATTCGATCGTTTAATAAACGAACCAAGCTCGAGCTTCGAACCGAGCTCGATAAAATTAACGAACCGAATTCGAGCTTCTATATGTTCGGTTCGCCAGGCTTGCGAACATGTTCGAGTTCGAGCTCGAATCGAGCTCGATCTCGAACATGTTCGCGAGCAGGCTCGTTTAGCAAGCTTGCGAGCAGGTTCGCGAGCAGGCTCGTTTAACAAGCTCACGAGCAGGTTCGCGAGCAGGCTCGTTTGACAGGCTCGCTAGCAGGTTCGTGAACAGGCTCGTGAATAAGCTCGTTTAAGATATCGCGAGTATACTCGTTAATAAGCTCGTGAATAAGCTCGTTTTTAATTAAATTTTAATGTTTATATATTTTTTTATTTCTATACTTTTTATTATTATATAATTATATTTCATATTTATTTGACAATACTATATCTATATGTCAATAAATAACAATAATATGATTAAACAAACCATACCATATAAAAAACCTAATTTATATAAAAATTAAGATAAATATTAAATTAGGAATGAAAATTACTTATATGAGTGATAATTTTTTCAAATATAATTTCTTAGATATATGTGATTTTAAAATTTCACTTAATCAAATTAGTTAATTTCATTTAAAAATTGAAACAATTCATTTTATGAGAAATTTATGTTATTTGTAAATCTAAGAGAAACTTAAACAAACAATATATTATTATTGAAATAATAATGTTTGTATATACTTTTAAATTTTAATATATTTAAAAAAATGAACACATAGTGGAAAGTTAAGATAAAAATATATAAATAAAATAAACTCATAAGTTATATTACTCAATACACAAATATTAATGTATAATAAGTTTATACAAACAATTAAATCATAATACTTATGTTAAAATGTATATACAATGGAAAAGTAAGATATAATTATATAATTAAAACAAACTCATAAGTTATATTACTCAAAATATAAATATTAATGCATAGTATATGATATATATATATATATATATTAAAATCATTAAATCATAATACTTTTGCTAGAATTATAGATAATAGTAAAGTAAGATAAAAATATATAATTAAAATAAACTCCAAAGTTAGTTACT
>JAPKLW010010193.1:0-11494 GCA_026898455.1 Plectranthus barbatus | reverse complement strand
TAAATTAATCGTCACCTCTCGGTCCTTGAATTAATCTAGAATTATAGAATAAACACAGGAATCATGAACCTAATTAATTAATCCTAACATGCATCCATAATATTATTCAAACCCTAGAACTCGCTAGGGTTTCTAGCCACTCATCGCAGATAGAAATCCAAAAGAAATCATATTAAATTGCATAAACATAAAGAACTTACAAGAAAATAAAAGGGTTTTGTGTTCCCCAAGTCTTCAAACTCTCAAAACTGAATTGTAGAATGAAAATATGATAGGGAATTAATGGGGGATTAATGGGGTGTTCTGAAAAATCGAATTTACATAGGTATTTATAGTGGTGGATGTGTATCCTATCAAATCTAGGGCTAAAGATATGAATAAATTCGTTTTTCCTCGAATTTCCGCTCCAGCAGACAGCCTCGCGTCGATCGTGGCTGATCCACGTCGATCGACGTGGCTTCTTGGTCGGCGTCGATAGATGATGATTGGCGTCTGTCGATGCAGCTTCTCGCCCTTTCTGCGCGGTCTCACGGTTTTGGCCATAACTTTCTCTCCCGAACTCCGATTAACCCGATTCCAGTTGCGTTGGAGAGCTAACTCAAAGCATAATCCATTGCCGTGTGCCGATAGATAGAATTACTCTTGTGGAAGAACTCTTCACTGCTACTCTTACACGTCACTGCTTCCGGAACGGATTTCTCATGAACTTAGGCCTAAAACCCTACAAAAACACCAAAATGCGCATAATACCACCTAATATAGACTCATGCATAGAATATATATATAAACTCAATAAAACCACATAAAATAGTATAAAATAATATAGATAAGCAAGTAAAATAATGAGCTTATCAACCCCCCAAACTTGAACGTTTGATTGTCCTCAATCAATAGGCAAGAAAGAAATCAAAAGATCATGCGATTAAAGTGCAATGCCTCACAAGATCCATCACAGTCAAGAATAAAAAATTCACTACACACAAGCAATTTGAAAGAGACAGAAAATTCATCAACATTGGAAGAACTCACGGGAAGTGTATTGCTCAACTCTCAAGTGTTTAAGGTATAGATAAAGCACTCAAAAACATGTATGAAGAAATTTCTACCATAGGCTTGCAAATTTTCTAATATCTCCACTGCCAGAATATGCACACAAGTCTAGAATCAAAAAGGACTTTCATAAGGTTGTAATGTAGGCTTTTGTGAGGGGTAGGAAAATATGGCCAAGTGACTAAAATCAATCAAGTTGTATTTCCTCAATCAATCCAAAGCACCATCTAAGTTCATTCACCCTTCTCCTCCAATATATCAACAAATACACAACCTTTTTTTTTTCTAGCTCATTTTGAATCTCTTATGCTCTTTACATAATTTTGTATTCTTTTCTTTTCAGAGAGCTTATGAGAATTCTAATTATTTCTTTCAGCTTCTTTTTCACACATCTTTTCACCACTAATTTATATTTTCTTATCTCCATATCACAATCATTCCACCCACATACCACAACTCAAGACATGAGCGAAACCAATACTTCTTCTTAATCTCATAGACAAGGAAAGAAAAATTTTGTATAGGCTCAAAAGTGGCTAACTAGGGAAAATTCAATGTGAAGGGACAGTGTTTAGGGAATTGGGCTATCAAAGATGGCCTAAGATCATTTCCTAAACTTGTGCACACTATGCAGTCTCAACACAAAAAATAGGCAAGTTCTAGAGAAATAAAAACACACATGTGAATCTCACATCAAACGAAATAAAGGCTCAAAATTCTCACACAAGGGTTCAAAAATTTTCTTCCGCAGTCAATTTCAAATTAGCTCAATCAGCATGCAAGCACAAGTGTCAAATCAATCCTATCATGCGGTATTCTACATTCATAGGCATCTAACCACAATCACAATCCATTCAACTCAACCCTCAATCAATTCTAATCTCACAGTCTCATTCGGGTTATTTCAAAACTAAAAAATTTTCCCCTCAAAATAGAATAAACTTAAAAATTAAGGCAAAATTTAAATACGGAAAGCAGAATAAATAAAAGATAGAATGTTCCATCTCTTATCCACATCCCCCCAAACTTATTTCCAACTCGAAGAGTGGAATAAGTTTGAAAATCAGACAAAAGAGGGAACGATACCTGGTAGTTGATCTCAAACATCAACTTTTTATCCCCCGGAGTCTTCGAACATTGCGCGGCGTGAAATAGTGGCTGTTGGCACTTCGCGTCGATTGACTTGAAGCCTTCTTGTCGATCCCTCTCCTTGGATCAAGTGTATCACGCCGGACTGCTCGGCGTCGATCGACGCCAGGCTTCGTCAATCGACATCGAGCTGATCTCCAAATTTTATTTTTTATTTTTTTTTCAATACTGCAAAACAACTCCTTACAAGTGCTTGATTTAACGTCGCAGCTCGACGATACCTCAAATCACCGCCAAGGAGGTCGGGTCCAGACTCGCCGACCTTTGGCATCCACCATGTTGACTTTTCGGTCTTTGATAATGGTGGTGAGCTCAGAAAAAGGTGGCGCAGTTGACACTGCTACCCTATCGTTTCCTCGCTCCCACTCAATGGCAGCTGCTTCATCTTCTTCAGACTCATCCTCTTCTTCGGTAGTGGAGATTCGATTGCACTCCGCCTTCTTCTTGTTCTTGTCGATCACAAAGGTGATCCTCTCGTCATTCACTCGGAGTGTGATCTCGCCGCCTCGTTAGTCAATGAGAGCAGCGCTAGTGTCGAGAAACTCACGCCCCAAGATCATGGGCATGCTCTCGTCCTCCTTCATCTCGTGCATCACAAAATCTGCAGGAAAAATGAGATGGCCCACATGAATGAGCACATCCTCTAGTATACCTTTCGGGCGGGACACAGACCGGTCCGCCATCTGCAGGGTGATCGTCGTGGGCCTCATCTCTCCGATGTTGAGACGCTTGTAGATGGAGTACGGCATCAGGTTGATACTAGCCCCAGTATCACATAGTACTCTCTCGAATGTGTGTCCCCCAATCTCAACCGGAATAGAGAAGCATCCAGGATCGCTTCTCTTGATGGACACCTGCTTTTGAAGTAGCAGGCTGCACTTCTCGTGGATCTTCACCGTCTCATTCTCCAAGAATTGTTTCTTTCCACTCATCAATTTCCGGAGGTACTTCATGTACCCCGGGATTTCCTTCAGTGCTTCGATCAGCGGGATGTTGATGCTGACCTTCTTCAGATTCTCCACAAATCTGGAGAACTTCTTGTCCTCTTTCTGCTTCGCGAACCTCTGTGGGAATGGCTAAGGAGGGAGCTGATCTTCAGACTGCTTCAACTTCGTGCTTGGGACAGACTTCGGCATCGACCGACGTAGTGTGGCGTCGATCGACGAGCCTTTTTTCTCTGCGTTGATCGATGTCGTAGGTCCGTCGATCGACGTGGATTCATCTCCTGTGCATCTTTGCTCCTTTTCGTCTCCAAAATCGTCTACAGCCATCTCGAGACCCTTGTAGCTCGTCCCAGACCTCAAAGTAACGGCTTTGCAGTCTTTTTGGGCCTTGGGGTTCACCTCCGTTGTGCTCGGAAGCTGTCCAGGCTTGTGTTGGTTGCCGAGTGTGGTGCCGATCTGGCTCAATTGTGTGTCCATCATCTGAAGATGTTTCGTCATCAGCTGCATGTGGTTGGCCATTCCCTTCACCTCAGTTTCTACTTTCCCAAACCGGTTATCCGAGCTCTTGATGAATTTCTCGAGCGTCTTCTCTAGCACGGATTTCTTCCTTTCCACGATCTCTCCTCCAGTACCTGCATCAAAACCAGGCGGAGGGTGTTCTGCAGCAGAAGGGTTAGCATAGGAAAAACCAGGGTGAGATCGCCCATGGTTGTACTGATACCCTTGATTGCCTCGGTAGTTATTGTGATAACCACCGCCAACGTAGTTCACCTCCGTACCGGCAGTTCCAGACGAACTGCTTCCACCCCTGTTGATGTAGTCAGCCTCTACGGGCACTATGGCCATGCTTGGCTCTGCAACAGCTGCAACTTGTGATGTGCCCAATTTTTCAATCTCCTCCCGGAGCTTTTTCACCTCAGCGACCACGTCGAATTCTAGCTTTGTCTCGACTGCTTTGACTGGTAGCTGCCTATCAGTTGGCCATTGGTGGCTATTCAGCGCCATATCAGCCAGCAACCTCATACTCTCTGCACCACTCTTCTTCATCAGTATTCCTCCAGCAGATGCATCAACCAGCTCCTTCATGTGAGGGTTCAGTCCCTCATAAAAATGACACACTTGCATCTCCAGATCGATGCCATGTCCAGGACAGAGTCGTAGAAGCTCTTTGTATCTCTTCCATTCCAGGCCTCGTAAAGTGACTCGTCATACATCTGCTTAAAAGTAGTAATGGCAGCTTTCCTCTTCAGCAGCAGGCTCGGTGGGAAGTAGTTGGTAAGGAACTCTGCTCGAAGCTCCTCCCATGTCCCGATCTGACTCTTATCCAGTCCAGCAAACCAAGACCATGCCTCGTCTCTGAGTGAGAACGAGAACAGTCTCATCCTGATCACATCTTGGGTTACTCCGTTCTGCTTCACAGTGTTACACACCTCAATAAATTGGTTGAGGTGGGTATATGGGTCTTCTACAGCTCTCCCCCCAAATTGGTTTTGCTGCACCATCTGAATAAGGCCTGTGCGCAGCTCGAAGTTGTTGGCGTCAATGCCAACTCTGAATCCAGCCTCCGCTTGCTGTGGAAGAAATCGATCCAAGATGGATCTTTGCGGAACCACAATCTGCCTGTTGTTCAACTCTGCCAGTCTTGCGGCTTGCTCTGCCTGAGTAGCCTGGGCTGCTTGTAGTTGTGCTCTCAGCGGCTGTACTTCATTCACAAATTGCCTCTGCTCCTCGGGAGTCATATTTTGCAGAGGTGCTTCAGGATTCTCAGCCATCTCTCGTTGTTTTTCTTTTCCTTTCTTTTTGATTTTCTTGCAGGTTGCTTCAATTTCAGGGACAAAGGCTTCGAGTGTTTTTCCTTTGGCTCGGGTGTTCATGCACCTGCACAGTAAATAGGTAAATATCAGTTTGGCGTCGATCGACGTGGATTCACATCGATCGACACAAAAGAGTGGTCGGCGTCGATCGACGAAAGGTATCCGTCGATCGACGCTGCAAAGTGATCGACGCTAGGTGGCGTCGATCGACGCGAGATGTAGACTCGCAAACTCACACACGCACACGTACAAAAAATTAAAACTCAATCCAGCAAATCCTAGAACGAACTAGTAACAAGATAAAATCTAGCAACTCCTCGGCAACGGCGCCAATTTGATCACTGCTATTTCTAACAGATTAATTATAATAACAGCGGCAAGTAAATTTGTAAACCCTAAGGTTATCGATCCAGGGGAATTGTGTGGGGAAACTATCCTATATACTAGCTATGATCCTAAGATTCATTGTTTGAGAAATCCAAAATCAGGGTTTTATAAAAGTAAAGAAAACAATGCAGAAAATTAAAGTAGTTTTGGAAGCAAATTTAAAGGAACACAGATTCTAGGGAAGAATTCTTATTATGGATAACATGTAGGAATCAATTAATTTAACAGGTGGAATACTGCAACAATGCTATATTTCCTTGTTTGGCAAATATAACCTAGATTACTAACTAGTGACTATCTCCGCTCGGTCTCAAAGTACACCAAATTAGTCAATCTGATAAGCAAATCAGTTCAATTCCTACAGTCTAGTACATCTGTTTGGATAGTGTAGATTGTATCATGCATTCCTATTCCCACTATTAATATTCACCTCTCGGTCCTTCTATCAATAGCTCGACATATAAATTAATCGTCACCTCTCGGTCCTTGAATTAATCTAGAATTATAGAATAAACACAGGAATCATGAACCTAATTAATTAATCCTAACATGCATCCATAATATTATTCAAACCCTAGAACTCGCTAGGGTTTCTAGCCACTCATCGCAGATAGAAATCCAAAAGAAATCATATTAAATTGCATAAACATAAAGAACTTACAAGAAAATAAAAGGGTTTTGTGTTCCCCAAGTCTTCAAACTCTCAAAACTGAATTGTAGAATGAAAATATGATAGGGAATTAATGGGGGATTAATGGGGTGTTCTGAAAAATCGAATTTACATAGGTATTTATAGTGGTGGATGTGTATCCTATCAAATCTAGGGCTAAAGATATGAATAAATTCGTTTTTCCTCGAATTTCCGCTCCAGCAGACAGCCTCGCGTCGATCGTGGCTGATCCACGTCGATCGACGTGGCTTCTTGGTCGGCGTCGATAGATGATGATTGGCGTCTGTCGATGCAGCTTCTCGCCCTTTCTGCGCGGTCTCACGGTTTTGGCCATAACTTTCTCTCCCGAACTCCGATTAACCCGATTCCAGTTGCGTTGGAGAGCTAACTCAAAGCATAATCCATTGCCGTGTGCCGATAGATAGAATTACTCTTGTGGAAGAACTCTTCACTGCTACTCTTACACGTCACTGCTTCCGGAACGGATTTCTCATGAACTTAGGCCTAAAACCCTACAAAAACACCAAAATGCGCATAATACCACCTAATATAGACTCATGCATAGAATATATATATAAACTCAATAAAACCACATAAAATAGTATAAAATAATATAGATAAGCAAGTAAAATAATGAGCTTATCAACCCCCCAAACTTGAACGTTTGATTGTCCTCAATCAATAGGCAAGAAAGAAATCAAAAGATCATGCGATTAAAGTGCAATGCCTCACAAGATCCATCACAGTCAAGAATAAAAAATTCACTACACACAAGCAATTTGAAAGAGACAGAAAATTCATCAACATTGGAAGAACTCACGGGAAGTGTATTGCTCAACTCTCAAGTGTTTAAGGTATAGATAAAGCACTCAAAAACATGTATGAAGAAATTTCTACCATAGGCTTGCAAATTTTCTAATATCTCCACTGCCAGAATATGCACACAAGTCTAGAATCAAAAAGGACTTTCATAAGGTTGTAATGTAGGCTTTTGTGAGGGGTAGGAAAATATGGCCAAGTGACTAAAATCAATCAAGTTGTATTTCCTCAATCAATCCAAAGCACCATCTAAGTTCATTCACCCTTCTCCTCCAATATATCAACAAATACACAACCTTTTTTTTTTCTAGCTCATTTTGAATCTCTTATGCTCTTTACATAATTTTGTATTCTTTTCTTTTCAGAGAGCTTATGAGAATTCTAATTATTTCTTTCAGCTTCTTTTTCACACATCTTTTCACCACTAATTTATATTTTCTTATCTCCATATCACAATCATTCCACCCACATACCACAACTCAAGACATGAGCGAAACCAATACTTCTTCTTAATCTCATAGACAAGGAAAGAAAAATTTTGTATAGGCTCAAAAGTGGCTAACTAGGGAAAATTCAATGTGAAGGGACAGTGTTTAGGGAATTGGGCTATCAAAGATGGCCTAAGATCATTTCCTAAACTTGTGCACACTATGCAGTCTCAACACAAAAAATAGGCAAGTTCTAGAGAAATAAAAACACACATGTGAATCTCACATCAAACGAAATAAAGGCTCAAAATTCTCACACAAGGGTTCAAAAATTTTCTTCCGCAGTCAATTTCAAATTAGCTCAATCAGCATGCAAGCACAAGTGTCAAATCAATCCTATCATGCGGTATTCTACATTCATAGGCATCTAACCACAATCACAATCCATTCAACTCAACCCTCAATCAATTCTAATCTCACAGTCTCATTCGGGTTATTTCAAAACTAAAAAATTTTCCCCTCAAAATAGAATAAACTTAAAAATTAAGGCAAAATTTAAATACGGAAAGCAGAATAAATAAAAGATAGAATGTTCCATCTCTTATCCACATCCCCCCAAACTTATTTCCAACTCGAAGAGTGGAATAAGTTTGAAAATCAGACAAAAGAGGGAACGATACCTGGTAGTTGATCTCAAACATCAACTTTTTATCCCCCGGAGTCTTCGAACATTGCGCGGCGTGAAATAGTGGCTGTTGGCACTTCGCGTCGATTGACTTGAAGCCTTCTTGTCGATCCCTCTCCTTGGATCAAGTGTATCACGCCGGACTGCTCGGCGTCGATCGACGCCAGGCTTCGTCAATCGACATCGAGCTGATCTCCAAATTTTATTTTTTATTTTTTTTTCAATACTGCAAAACAACTCCTTACAAGTGCTTGATTTAACGTCGCAGCTCGACGATACCTCAAATCACCGCCAAGGAGGTCGGGTCCAGACTCGCCGACCTTTGGCATCCACCATGTTGACTTTTCGGTCTTTGATAATGGTGGTGAGCTCAGAAAAAGGTGGCGCAGTTGACACTGCTACCCTATCGTTTCCTCGCTCCCACTCAATGGCAGCTGCTTCATCTTCTTCAGACTCATCCTCTTCTTCGGTAGTGGAGATTCGATTGCACTCCGCCTTCTTCTTGTTCTTGTCGATCACAAAGGTGATCCTCTCGTCATTCACTCGGAGTGTGATCTCGCCGCCTCGTTAGTCAATGAGAGCAGCGCTAGTGTCGAGAAACTCACGCCCCAAGATCATGGGCATGCTCTCGTCCTCCTTCATCTCGTGCATCACAAAATCTGCAGGAAAAATGAGATGGCCCACATGAATGAGCACATCCTCTAGTATACCTTTCGGGCGGGACACAGACCGGTCCGCCATCTGCAGGGTGATCGTCGTGGGCCTCATCTCTCCGATGTTGAGACGCTTGTAGATGGAGTACGGCATCAGGTTGATACTAGCCCCAGTATCACATAGTACTCTCTCGAATGTGTGTCCCCCAATCTCAACCGGAATAGAGAAGCATCCAGGATCGCTTCTCTTGATGGACACCTGCTTTTGAAGTAGCAGGCTGCACTTCTCGTGGATCTTCACCGTCTCATTCTCCAAGAATTGTTTCTTTCCACTCATCAATTTCCGGAGGTACTTCATGTACCCCGGGATTTCCTTCAGTGCTTCGATCAGCGGGATGTTGATGCTGACCTTCTTCAGATTCTCCACAAATCTGGAGAACTTCTTGTCCTCTTTCTGCTTCGCGAACCTCTGTGGGAATGGCTAAGGAGGGAGCTGATCTTCAGACTGCTTCAACTTCGTGCTTGGGACAGACTTCGGCATCGACCGACGTAGTGTGGCGTCGATCGACGAGCCTTTTTTCTCTGCGTTGATCGATGTCGTAGGTCCGTCGATCGACGTGGATTCATCTCCTGTGCATCTTTGCTCCTTTTCGTCTCCAAAATCGTCTACAGCCATCTCGAGACCCTTGTAGCTCGTCCCAGACCTCAAAGTAACGGCTTTGCAGTCTTTTTGGGCCTTGGGGTTCACCTCCGTTGTGCTCGGAAGCTGTCCAGGCTTGTGTTGGTTGCCGAGTGTGGTGCCGATCTGGCTCAATTGTGTGTCCATCATCTGAAGATGTTTCGTCATCAGCTGCATGTGGTTGGCCATTCCCTTCACCTCAGTTTCTACTTTCCCAAACCGGTTATCCGAGCTCTTGATGAATTTCTCGAGCGTCTTCTCTAGCACGGATTTCTTCCTTTCCACGATCTCTCCTCCAGTACCTGCATCAAAACCAGGCGGAGGGTGTTCTGCAGCAGAAGGGTTAGCATAGGAAAAACCAGGGTGAGATCGCCCATGGTTGTACTGATACCCTTGATTGCCTCGGTAGTTATTGTGATAACCACCGCCAACGTAGTTCACCTCCGTACCGGCAGTTCCAGACGAACTGCTTCCACCCCTGTTGATGTAGTCAGCCTCTACGGGCACTATGGCCATGCTTGGCTCTGCAACAGCTGCAACTTGTGATGTGCCCAATTTTTCAATCTCCTCCCGGAGCTTTTTCACCTCAGCGACCACGTCGAATTCTAGCTTTGTCTCGACTGCTTTGACTGGTAGCTGCCTATCAGTTGGCCATTGGTGGCTATTCAGCGCCATATCAGCCAGCAACCTCATACTCTCTGCACCACTCTTCTTCATCAGTATTCCTCCAGCAGATGCATCAACCAGCTCCTTCATGTGAGGGTTCAGTCCCTCATAAAAATGACACACTTGCATCTCCAGATCGATGCCATGTCCAGGACAGAGTCGTAGAAGCTCTTTGTATCTCTTCCATTCCAGGCCTCGTAAAGTGACTCGTCATACATCTGCTTAAAAGTAGTAATGGCAGCTTTCCTCTTCAGCAGCAGGCTCGGTGGGAAGTAGTTGGTAAGGAACTCTGCTCGAAGCTCCTCCCATGTCCCGATCTGACTCTTATCCAGTCCAGCAAACCAAGACCATGCCTCGTCTCTGAGTGAGAACGAGAACAGTCTCATCCTGATCACATCTTGGGTTACTCCGTTCTGCTTCACAGTGTTACACACCTCAATAAATTGGTTGAGGTGGGTATATGGGTCTTCTACAGCTCTCCCCCCAAATTGGTTTTGCTGCACCATCTGAATAAGGCCTGTGCGCAGCTCGAAGTTGTTGGCGTCAATGCCAACTCTGAATCCAGCCTCCGCTTGCTGTGGAAGAAATCGATCCAAGATGGATCTTTGCGGAACCACAATCTGCCTGTTGTTCAACTCTGCCAGTCTTGCGGCTTGCTCTGCCTGAGTAGCCTGGGCTGCTTGTAGTTGTGCTCTCAGCGGCTGTACTTCATTCACAAATTGCCTCTGCTCCTCGGGAGTCATATTTTGCAGAGGTGCTTCAGGATTCTCAGCCATCTCTCGTTGTTTTTCTTTTCCTTTCTTTTTGATTTTCTTGCAGGTTGCTTCAATTTCAGGGACAAAGGCTTCGAGTGTTTTTCCTTTGGCTCGGGTGTTCATGCACCTGCACAGTAAATAGGTAAATATCAGTTTGGCGTCGATCGACGTGGATTCACATCGATCGACACAAAAGAGTGGTCGGCGTCGATCGACGAAAGGTATCCGTCGATCGACGCTGCAAAGTGATCGACGCTAGGTGGCGTCGATCGACGCGAGATGTAGACTCGCAAACTCACACACGCACACGTACAAAAAATTAAAACTCAATCCAGCAAATCCTAGAACGAACTAGTAACAAGATAAAATCTAGCAACTCCTCGGCAACGGCGCCAATTTGATCACTGCTATTTCTAACAGATTAATTATAATAACAGCGGCAAGTAAATTTGTAAACCCTAAGGTTATCGATCCAGGGGAATTGTGTGGGGAAACTATCCTATATACTAGCTATGATCCTAAGATTCATTGTTTGAGAAATCCAAAATCAGGGTTTTATAAAAGTAAAGAAAACAATGCAGAAAATTAAAGTAGTTTTGGAAGCAAATTTAAAGGAACACAGATTCTAGGGAAGAATTCTTATTATGGATAACATGTAGGAATCAATTAATTTAACAGGTGGAATACTGCAACAATGCTATATTTCCTTGTTTGGCAAATATAACCTAGATTACTAACTAGTGACTATCTCCGCTCGGTCTCAAAGTACACCAAATTAGTCAATCTGATAAGCAA
>JAPKLW010010192.1:0-11496 GCA_026898455.1 Plectranthus barbatus | reverse complement strand
TTATGGCAAAGCAAATAGACATATCCGAATCTTGAGTAATCGTCAATAAATGTGGAAAAATACTCATAACCTCCATGAGCTTGCGTGGACATTGGTCCACATAAGTCAGAGTGGATCAATTCCAACACATTCTCTGCTCGAGACTGACTTGCCTTAAAAGGCCTGGTCGTCATCTTTCCTTCTATACAGGACTCACAGATTTGATGCGGTACCACTTGGAAAGAATCCAAGAGCCCATCGCATGCTAATCTTTTAATCCTCTTTAGATTGATGTGACCTAGTCTCAAGTGCCAGAGATATGTTTGATCTTCATCGGAAGAAAACTTTCTCTTTAAATGATTATTATTATTGGATGAGTTTGCAACATTCACGGAAGATTTATGCATACAATCAATGATATAGAGAGAGTCAATAAGTTTTCCATGATGGATAACACCGTTATTACCAATGATAGAAACTCCACTATAAAAAATAACTGAATATCCATCACAAAATAACATGGAAACTGAAATTAAGTTCCGCCGAAAAACCGGCACATATAAAACATCTCTCAAAATCAAAACATTGTTTTCAAAGCATAAAGTAAAATCTCCAATGGCTACTGCTGAGACTCGCTATCCGCTGCCCATTGAGATGGTAGTCTCATCATGCTTCAGCTGCCTTGTCGGCCTGAACCCCTGCAAAGTATAACAAACATGATCCGTAGCTCCAGTATCCACTACCCAAGAATGGGTAGAAACTGATGCTAAACATGTTTCCGTTATAAATGCACATGACGTACCTTGTCTACCCGTGCTAGGCACTAGACAATTTACTTCTCTTCGCTTGTGTTTGCATAGACGTTTACCTAATAAATTACCCACTTCCAATAAAGGATCGATTTGTGGAGGTCTTACTAAATTATGAGCTTAGTAATTTTTAGTTCATAAGGTTCAATTGCACAGATTATTTTATGTAGCCATAATTATAACATTGCTAAAATTCTATCATGCATAGCATGAACCCCGAATTTATAGTTATAATTAATTACATAAAATAAATCACATAACATGCTTTAAAGCTGTAAATAAAAGCAGTAAACGTGCTCCTATTATCTACAACATGCTTGTATGCTGCGCAATTAAATTAAACACGTATATTATCGAAGACAAATAATAAAGCAAATAAAAAATGTCCTCGTGGCCCCATGATACGAAATAAAAATTAATTCTAACTATTACAAGTTGGAATTAATAATACAGATCTTCGACTGGGCTCCCACTACTTGGACTGAGATCTGAATTCATTTTCCGAATATGGGCCTCCAAGATTTGATTTATCGGAAAATCGGACAACTGGGCTAGTTAACTGAATCGCGGGCCTAGGTACACATTGCAAGCCCAATAGCCTACGAGAACTTGGCCCGACGAGTCACCACCGGCAAACCACTGCCGCCGGCGACTCGCCGCCGCCGTGAGGGCTCTCGGAATCGCGCAACAGCCATGCACGTACGTGCATGGTTGTAGCCCGCGATCCACCTCCTCCGACTGTTGCCCGTTTCGCATGCCGCCGCCCCGGCTTGCCCCGACCATCGCCCGAACTGCCGTTCATCTTCTTCTCCACTGTTGGCTCACCTAAGCTCGCCGGAAAATGCGCACGAGGCATGGAGGGGACGCACGCCCCAGCACGCACCCGCAAACCCTAGGCTTTGCGCTGGTTACGGCCGCGCCGCCACCACCGACCGCCATCGCCGGCCTCCGCCTCCCGAGCCATCGCCACACCACCTTGCTCCGCCTGCCGACGCCGACCGAGGGAGGGACGACGACCGCCGGCGCGCGCGCGCGGGCCCGCGCCCCTGGCTGCACGCCGCCGCGCTCTGCCGCCTCACCTGCAGCCCCTCGTGTCGTCGGTCCCGGCCTGGAGCTGCCACACCGCGCCTGGCCGGCCTGGGTTGCGCAGCCGTCTGCCTGCGTGCGTGCGCGCGCCACGCACGCTGAAACTCTAGGGTTTCCGTGCACGGCTGTGCCGCCGTCGCACCTGGCCGCGCCCCCTGCTGTCGTGCCCCGCCGCGTCTGACCGCTGTGCATGGCGTTCCCGCCGTGCCGGTGCTGTCACGCATCGTGCGGCCCTTCGTTCTTCGTTCTCCGTGTTCTTCGCGTTCTTCGTTCTTCGTTTTACAGATTTAATTTTTGAAATAAAAGATTACATGGAATAATCCTAATTACAATTTAAAAAAAAATCTAAATCTAACCACGGATTTATCTCGTGGGTGAAAAATGAATCCATATAAAAGGGCGGATTAACCCGAGAACCACGAGGACGAAAAACATACAATCAATCCAAAACCATCCATTGCATGCAATCAATAATAATAATCATGCATGATCATTGGCAATATTATTTTTCCGATAGAGCCAATTAATTAACCTGGCTCTGATACCAATTGAAGGGATTCGTGAACTGAATCACAAAGTCCGTTTGCCAAGGATCGTTAATTGGAATATCAAAAATAAATTGCTATGCCTATGAACAATCCTAGCATGCTCCTATATTATTATGCATAAGAAGGTTTATGCGGAATACCTGGATCAATGAACTCTGAAGAACGTGTGCGCGGAGATGCCCTTTGATCCTTCCCACGCACAAAGATATAATTTCCTAATAGATTGAGGAAATAAATCTATGAAAATTATAATATTATTTTCGAAAATAAAGAGGAGAGAGAAGAAGAAAAATCCTCCTGATTTGATCTTCTGATCTGTATCCCAAATCGATCTGAAAATCCGGTGAAGATTCTTTATCAGATACCTTGCCCGGTTGAGAAGCAGAGTTTCCTCCTCGTTCTCAGATCTTAGTCGATCTCCACTGCTCCCAAAACCTGGTTTGCTGTGTGCAACTTATGATCTTGTGGTGTGTTGAGATCTGAGGAACTGAGGCCTATTTATAGGAAATTACTGGACTCCTATTGGGCTTGAGTTTCATGGGCCAGACCAGGGACCAAAATGCAAATAGCAAATAAGGCCTATCAATTAATTAATTCTCATATTCAACCCAGAATATAATTAATTAATTAATATTGATTCATTCCACCAGAGAATCAATATTGTCCTACCTATTTGCTACCACGTTTTGAGGTACGGGTTGCATGGGCTCGGTATATCCCCACATTTAAGGTTACAGACATTCGTCAATTAATTTAAGCTCTGACAAGCTATTTAATTAATTAACATCTTATATTCCTGAATCAATCCACTCAAAACTTTTTCACTTATGCTTGAACTTAATCAGCCTGCAGGACTTAGCATAACGAACCTTTTGAGTTGTTCAGGGAATGTCACCATCCTATACTGGATGTGGTTACCTAGTTCCAGTACCAGACAGTCATACACAAACTGCTATTACCCAAGATACAGATATACAAGCTCAACTAGAGCCTTTCACTGCAACTCAAAGTAATACACAATCTGCATATACTTCTGTACCTTCATTTGGGCTTAGGATCTCGTCAAGCCATAGAGATCTAGATTCTTTTAATGTCAGATAAAAGAATCGATCTCGACTTAGGTCCTTATCAATGTGTGCCCCACACCAGCATACCAAGCCATCCAAGATAAGATGCTTATTACTGCGTATGCTCCAGCCTACACCGACAGTTTATCCTGGAACTGTCTCAGCTGTGATAACTATTTATATCTTGCTAGGTCAAACGATCCATATGATCTTTCGTGATCTTCTACACACCGTATGATCTCCCTATCGACGAGATAAGAGGATAATTGCGTTTGTGACACATGTTTGTTAATTCAGACAGGAGATGAACATACAACATTTATGATTCCCAGTATATTAACCAATCGACCTTGTACATAATATACCAATCATAATGCTTTCAGTATATAAATCCATCAGGTCGTTATCTGACATAATGGGTATTAGCCCTTCTATTTGTATGCACAGGATTTTATTAGAAGATGGATATAAACCCAAGGTGCTGCCGCAGCGAAGGTTGAATCCAATCATGCAAGAGGTTGTGCGAAAGGAAGTACTGAAGCTGCTGGATGCTGGCATGATCTATGCCATCTCAGATAGTGAGTGGGTGAGTCCCATTCAAGTGGTGGCCAAAAAGGGAGGTACTACAGTCATCAAGGACGAGAGTGGCCAGGAGATCGCTCATAGGCCTAATACTGGCTGGAGAATGTGCATCAACTATAGAGCACTTAACAGTGCTACTCGTAAGGACCATTTCCCCTTCCTTTTATTGATCAAATGTTAGATAGGTTGTCGGGGTATGATTTTACTGCTTTCTAGATGGTTATTCGGGATATAACCAAATAGCGATAGCCCCTAAGGACCAACATAAGTCTGCTTTTACCTATCCCTATGGTGTCTTTGCATATAGACGGATGTCTTTTGGTTTATGTAATGCTCCTGCTACATTCCGAATATGCATGATATCTATTTTTAGTGGGCTTTTAGAAAATATCATGGAAGTTTTTATGATTGATTTTTCAGTGTTTGGTCATTCATTCGATAACTGTCTAGAAAACCTGATTACTGTACTACAGCGCTGCCAAGAAACTAACTTGGTATTGAATTTGGAGAAGTGCCATTTTACGGTGTGAGAGGGCATTGTCCTCGGTCACAAATTTTTTGTTGCAGGTTTGGAGGTAGATCACGCCGAGATCGTAGCGATCTCAAAGTTGCCACCCCCACTAATGTGAAATCGGTGAGGAGCTTTCTGGCTCATGCAGGCTTCTATAGGAGGTTTATCAGGAAGTTTTCCAAAATCTCTAAACCTTTGAGTTCTTTACTTGTAAAAGATGCAAAATTCGTTTTTGATAAACATTGTTTGCAGGCTTTTGAGAAGTTGAAGCAGGCCCTCACTACCGCTCCAGTTCTGATCTCACCGGACTGGTCAGAGCCCTTCGTCCGGATGTGTGATGCTAGCGATACTGCGGTTGGGGCTGCCCTAGGACAGACAAGGAACAAGATATTTAGAGTCATCCATTATGCAAACAAGACTATGGATGAAGCCCAGGTCAACTACACAACTACTGAGAAGGAGTTGCTGGTTGTGGTGTTTGCATTCGATAAGTTTTGAGCTTATCTGGTTAAGGCAAAGACGGTGGTGTATACGGATCATGCTGCGATTCGTTATCTATTTCAGAAGAAGGAGGCAAAGCCAAGACTGATCTGATGGATTTTGCTGCTACAGGAGTTTGACATGGAGGTTAAAGATCGCAAGGGGTGTGAGAACGTGGTGGCAGACCACTTGTCAAGGATTGAGAATTCGGTGGAGGGAGATGATCCTCGGATTCGTATTACTGAGGTATTTCCAGACGAGCACTTGCTCGCAGTTGAGGAGGTGGATCCATGGTACATGGACCTGGTAAACTACATGGTTGCAGGTGTGCTACCACCCAACCTGTCCTCACATCAGAAGAGGAAGTTCTTGCATGATTACAAGTTCTATTACTGGGATGAGCCATTTCTCTACCGCCGTTGTGCTGATATGGTGATCAGGCGGTGCATCGGAATGCAGGAAAGAGATCAAATTATGGGGGACTGTCACTTGTCCCCATATGGAGGTCACTGTGCAGCAAACAGGACAGCTATAAAATCCTCTCTAGCAGTTTTTATTAGCCTACTGTCAATCGTGACTGTCAGAAGTTTGTGGCCAGCTATGATCGATGCCAGAGAATGGGGAACATCTCGAAGAAGAATGAGATGCCCCAGAAGTATATGCTGGAGATTGAGCCTTTTGACGTTTGGGGCATCGATTTCATGGGACCTTTCCCTAAGTCCCATGGATATCAGTACATCCTGTTAACTGTGGATTATGTGACCCGGTGGGTTGAGGCTATCCCCACCGTGACCCAACGACTCAAAAGTGGTGCTAAAATTCTTGCAGAAGAACATTCTGACTCATTTTGGAGCACCTCGAGCACTTCTGAGTGATTGAGGGTCACATTTCAAGAATAAGTGGCTGGGGAGCTTACTGGCTAAATATGGAGTTCGCCACAAGATTACATCTCCATATCATCCCCAAGCCAATGGACAAGCGGAGTTGGCTAACCGCGAGATTAAGCAGATCCTGGAAAAGTCTATGCTTTCCAGGAAGGATTGGGCCACTCGACTGGTTGATGCTCTGTGGGCGTACCGGACAGCGTTCAAGATCCCAATAGGTATGTCACCGTACCAATTGGTGTTTGGGAAGTCGTGCCACCTTCCAGTGGAGTTGGAGCATAGAGCATTCAATTGTAAAGAAGATTAAATAGGATTTGAAGGTTGCAGAGGATACGAGGTGTCTTCAGCTGACTAAGCTTGAAGAATTTCGTACTGAAGCCTATGAGAGTTCGAAGATGTACAAGGAGCGAGCAAAGAGGTTCCATGATCAGTGTATTCGCAGCCGCGACTTCGCCCCTGGTGATCAGGTACTTGTCTTTAACTCTCGCCTTCGTCTGTTTCCTGGAAAACTGAAGTCTCGATGGACTGGTCCATACTGATGGATTTATAAACTGAAAGCATTATGATTGGTATATTATGTACAAGGTTGATTGGTTAATATACTGGGAATCATAAATGTTGTATGTTCATCTCCTGTCTGAATTAACAAACATGTGTCGCAAACGCAATTATCATCTTATCTCGTCGATAGGGAGATCATACGGTGTATAGAAGATCACGGAAGATCGTATGGATCATTTGACCTAGAGAGATATAAATAGTTATCACAGCTGAGACAGTTCCAGGATAAATTGTCGGTGTAGGCTGCAACATACGCAGTAATAAGCATCTTATCTTGGATGGCTTGGTATTCTGGTGTGGGGCACACATTGATAAGGACCTAAGTCGAGATCAATTCTTTTATCTGACATTAAAAGAATCTAGATCTCTATGGCTTGACGAGATCCTAAGCCTACATGAAGCTACAGAAGTATATGCAGATTGTGTATTACTTTGAGTTGCAGTGAAAGGCTCTAGTTGAGCTTGTATATCTGTATCTTGGGTAATAGTAGTTTGTGTATGACTGTCTAGTAATGGAACTAGGTAACCACATCCAGTATAGGATGGTGACATTCCCGGAACAGCTCAAAAGGTTCGTTATGCTAAGTCCTGCAGGCTGATTAAGTTCAAGCATAAGTGAAAAGGTTTGAGCGGATTGATTCAGGAATATAAGATGTTAATTAATTAAATAGCTTGTCAGAGCTTAAATTAATTAACGAATGTCTGTAACCTTAAATGTGGGGATATACCGAGCCCATGCAACCCGTACCTCAAAACATGGTAGCAAATAGGTAGGACATTATTGATTCTCTGGTGGAATGAATTAATATTAATTAATTAATTATATTCTGGGTTGAATATGGGAATTAGTTAATTGATATGCCTCATTTGCTATTTGCATTCTGGCCCATGGTCTAGCCCATGAAACTCAAGCCCAATAGAAGTCCAGTATTTTCCTATAAATAGGCCTCAGTTCCTCAGATCTCAACACACCACAAGATCCTAAGTTGCACACAGCAAACCAGGTTTTGGGAGCTGTGGTGATCAACTAGATCTGAGAACGAGGAGGAAATTCTGCTTCTCAACCGGGCAAGGAATCTGAAGGGAATCTTCACCAGATATTCAGATTGAGTTGGGATACAGATCAGAAGATCAGATCAGGAGGATTTTTCTTCTCTCTCTCTCCTTGATTTTCGAAAATAATATTATTATTTTCATAGATTTATTTCCTCAATCTGTTAGGAATTAATTCTTTGTGCGTGGGAAAGATCAAGAGGAATCTCTGCGCACTCGTTCTTCAGGGTTTAGCAATTCAGGTATTCCGCATAAACCCCCTTATTCATATTCAATAGGAGCATGCTAGGATTAATCATAGGCATAGCAATTTATTTTGATATTCCAATTAACGATCCTTGGCAAACGGACTTCATGATTCATTTCACGAATCCCTTCAATTGGTATCAGAGCCAGGTTAAATTAATTGGCTCTATCGGAAAAATAATATTGCCTATGATCTGCATGATAATTATTATTGAATGATTGCATGGGTTTTGGATTGTATGTTCATGTTTTTTCGTCCTCGTGGTTATGGGGATAATCCGCCATTTTATATTGATTCATTTTTCACCCACGAGATAAAGCCGTGGTTAGATTCAGATTTTTAGAATGTAATTAGAAATTTCAAATGTAATATTTTATTTCAAAAATTAAATCTGTAAAACGAAGAACGAAGAATGCGAAGAACACAAAGACCGAAGAACACGAAGAGAAAAGGGCCGCACCAGAACGCATGACAGCGCCGGCACGGCAGCAAGGCCATGCACGGCGGTCAGGAGCGGCGACGGCGGCAGAGCGCGCGACGGGGCCACGGTGGCAGTGCAGCCGCGCGGAGACCCTAGGATTTCAGCGCGCGCACGCAGGCAGGGGCCGCGCGGCCTATGGCCGGCCACGGCTGGCTCCAGGCGAGGCCGACGACGCGAAGGGGCTGGGCAGGCGAGGCCGACGATGCGAAGGGGCAGGGCAGGCACCAGCCAGGACGGCGGCGCGCGGACCTGGGCACGACAGGGGCACGCGCAGACCCGCACGGCCTTGAGCGCGCTCGTCGGTGGCAGGTGCGGGCCCCCTCGGTCGACGTCGGTAGAGCAGGTGTTGGTGCGGCGGTGGCTCAGGACCGACGACGCGGGCTAGGGCGGCGATGGGGCTGGGCGTGCGGCTAGAACACGGAAAATCCCTAGGGTTTTTTGCGTGGTTTGTGCGAGCTCCCGATTCCACTTTTTCGCGATTTCGGTGAGTCACGGAGGCCAATGGTGGAGAAGAAAAGTGAACGGCGGTTCGGGTGACGGTCAGGGCAAGCCGGGGCGGCGGCATGCAAAACAGGCAACGGCCGGAGGAGGCGGCATTGCGGGCTGCAACCATGCACGTACGTGCATGGCTGTCGCGCATGCCGGGAGCCCTCACGGTGGCGGCGAGTCGCCGGCGGCGATGGTTCGTCGATGGTGGCTCATCGGGCTATTGGGCTTGCAATGTGTGCCTAGGCCTGCGATCTGGTTAACTGGCCCAGTTGTCCAATTTTTTGATGGATCAAATCTTGGAGGCCCAGATTCAGAAAATAAATTGAGATCACAGTCCAAGTAGTGGGAGCCCAGTCGAAGATCTGTATAATTAATTTCAACTTGTAATAGTTAGAATTAATTTTATTTTGTATCATGGGGCCACGAGGACATTTTTTAATTTTTTTTATTATCTGTCTTCGCATGATATATGTGTTTAATTTAATTGCGCAGCATATAAGCATGTTTTAGATAATAGGGGCACGTTTACTGCTTTTATTTACAGCTTTAAAGCATGCTATGTGATTTATTTTGTGTAATTAATTATAACTATTAATTGGAAGTGGGTAATTTATTAGGTAAACGTCTACATGTGTAGCTTACTTAATTTATTATTCATAAGTTCTAATAGATAGGAGTTCTTAAAACAAACATTTATTTCATGTGAGAAGTGGGAGTTCATGCGTAAACGTCTACATGTGTAGCTTGCGTGTAGAGTTTTCATAAGTTCTCTAGGGATTGAATTAAATGAGACAACCTTATTATAGGGATCGGGTGTGTTCTAATAGATCCTTATATGGGAGGGTTGGCTTTGGTGGTAAGCTAGCTTAGATATTATCCAGAGTATAACTCATTTGTGATGTCCCTGCTCAGTAGGATAATATGGTCTCAATTAGTCTCCAATTATTAATTCCATTTGTCTAAGGAACCCGGGCATGGATTGGAATTAAAGTACTGGAATTGAAAGATGCAGTCTGGTTAAGCGTTTTGTTGTAAACGTCCACATTTGTGGCTTGCAATAGTAATACTTAGGCAAATTGGAGGAAACATTAATATTGCTTTATCATAAGGTTTCAATATTTAAATGTTTCAATAGTTTGCGACTATGTTTTAATTTCTGCTTTAATTTATTGTTTTCAGACATGTCTAATTCTGACGTTGTCAACCTCTTAATAACAAACCCTTTAACTGGTCCGAATTTTCCTAAGTGGAAGTTATGCTTCATGGAAATACTCTGCACTGCAAAACATGCCCATATACTTTACATGGACCCTCTAACTCCCAAGTATTGGAACTGTACTGGTTATGAGCGAGTGTTCTATGACAGATGGGTAGCTTCTGATGAGTTTGCCCGCAGACTCATCATGAAGAGTTTGTCTAGAGAATTAAAGCACAAGTACAAGAAATTCCGAACTGCTGTTGAGATATTGAGGGACCTTGTGAAATTTTATGGGAAGGTGAGACGAACTGTCAGTTATAATCTTGTAGAGGACCTGGTCTGCAAGAGGATGACTGATGGGAGTTCGTTGCTTCTGCATTTTGTCAGTATGATGAGAATTATGAGAAAGTACAGAAAGAGAGGTGGACAAGTCAGTAAGCGGGCAGAAATAAACATTGTCCTGCACTCTCTGTCTGATTCTTATGATGATTTCATCAAGTCCCTCGGTATCAGGCACGAGTTTACTCTTCCTGAGTTGTTCTTAGCCCACATGCGAGAGGAATCTGACCTTAGGGCATTGGAATTTGCTCCAACTTTGTCAGCTTTTGACAAGACAGTTGCTGAAGCAAATAAAATGCTTAAAAGGTTAGATGAAGTTGATTTAGCAGAAGATGTCATCAAGCCATGCAAACGCAAGCGAAGTGAAGTAGATTGTCTAGTGCTCGGCACGGGTAGACAAGGTACGTCATGTGCATTTATAACGGAAACATGTTTAGCATCGGTTTCTACCCATTCTTGGGTAGTGGATACTGGAGCTACTGATCATGTTTGTTATACTTTGCAGGGGTTTGGACCGACAAGGCAGCTGAAGCATGACGAGATTACCATCTCAATGGGCAGCGGAGAGCGAGTCTCAGCAATAGCCATTGGAGATTTTACTTTATGCTTTGAAAACAATGTTTTGATTTTAAGAGATGTTTTATATGTGACGGTTTTTTGGCGGAACTTAATCTCAGTTTCCAAGTTATTTTGTGATGGATATTCAGTTATTTTTTATAGTGGAGTTTCTATCATTGGTAATAACGGTGTTATCTGTCATGGTAAACTGATTGACTCTCTCTATATCATTGATTGTATGCATAAGTCTTCCATGAATGTTGCAAACTCATCCAATAATAATAATCATTTAAAGAGAAAGTTTTCTTCCGATGAGGATCAAACATATCTCTGGCACTTGAGACTAGGTCACATCAATCTAAAGAGGATTAAAATATTAGCATGCGATGGGCTCTTGGATTCTTTCCAAGTGGTACCGCATCAAATCTGTGAGTCCTGTATAGAAGGAAAGATGACGACCAGGCCTTTTAAGGCAAGTCAGTCTCGAGCAGAGAATGTGTTGGAATTGATCCACTCTGACTTATGTGGACCAATGTCCACGCAAGCTCATGGAGGTTATGAGTATTTTGCCACATTCATTGACGATTACTCAAGATTCGGATATGTCTATTTGCTTTGCCATAA
>JAPKLW010010191.1:0-11496 GCA_026898455.1 Plectranthus barbatus | reverse complement strand
CATAAATTCATATTTTATTTTGATTTATTTAACTACTTATATTTAATTTTATCTTTTTAGTTTATAGTTTTTTAACAATAATATAATATTTTATTCTAACATATTAAGACAAATAATATGATTTTATTGAATAAGTAAAATATTATTTGTTTTAAATAATTTTAAATAGAAGTATATAGTTGAATGATAGTATATTAGTTTTAATAATGAAAATACTTATCAATAATGAGTGTAAAAAAAATACGAAACCACATAATTGGGATAAAGTGAAAAATATACTTATTATTAGGATTTTTATCTTTTAATAATCTCGATTGCTAAGATTTTCTAAAAAGTAAATTTTTTAAATGAATCTATAATTTTTATATTATATATATTTGAAGGTTCATCATTATATTAATCCACATATATAAGCATAAATTTAGAAATTATCATAATTTTAAGAAGAGATATCATTTATAATATTATTAATAAAAAATTAAAATTAACAAATGATTATATTTAATGAATATACCATAATAGATAAATTGTAGACAATTAAGAATTGTACGAATTAAGGCCAAAATATATTTTTTGAAAAAGTAGAAACTTGGGTAGTTCTTAAGTTCCTATACATCTCAAATCATGTTGCAAATACAATTTTTTATTATAATAATCTTTATGTGTGATATTAGAAAGTCATGAGTTATTATATTATAGAGAATTTTATGCATGTTGAGCTCATATCTTTGCTAATAATATATGGTGAAATTGGATAATTCTTTTTTACCGAATAAAACTAATGAATAATAATATATAATATAATTAGATTGAGTGAGTTATCAATCAGGAGTGTCGCAGTTAGCGTTTTTATTATAAGCAATTGATTATATATCTAAATAATATTCGGAACATTCTTCTTCATTTGTCTAACTTTGCTTCATCAATATATTAATATCTATATATTTGTAGATTTAGATAAATATAATTAAAATTTTACTTTCTTTCCCTCTTGAAATTCATTTATAAAATGTGAAAATGCATTTCTCACTAAATAATAGACTAAATATTTTTATGTGAAATATATTAGTTTATATTCTTATATATTTACATATATCTTTGCATAATTAAATTTCATTATTTAAATAATTTTTTTTATAATGTATGCGTTTGAGGATTAGAAAAATATAAAATCACTCAAAATGCGAAACGAAAGTAGTTAATATATTACTATTGTTCAATAGGTCATGATTTCGAGTTACATCATTTGAATGAGATCAAATGATAATAAATAAATACATTAAAAATAAGAATGAATCTCATCTATTAGATCTAATTAAATCAATGGTTGATATCTAATCAAGCAACAATTAAAACGCAATCAAGCAACAACTGAAATACAATCAAGCAACAACTAAAACACAATCAAGCAATATTGTATAGGTACTCAAACGGCTTTATCATTTTATCATGGGGGGAATGTTTATCACCGGATCCAATCCCTATATATATATATATATAAAGTTTAATACCCGTGAATTTTATTCTCAATTTATGTATTACAATTTAGGCTGTTAAAAATTAAAGTTACTATCTAACTCAAAACTCTTTGCACCAAAAATCAAGTCTAGTATATTCATAATATAAGTGTGAGACTATATACTCTATAATTCAACCTTCCGAAAAAATGATCCAACATAATAGAATTATGATCAAGTTTTCACCTAATTTATATTATCGTTTGAAATTCTAACCTAAAATAAAAATAACTCTTAAAGAAAGATATTTGTAATTTTGAAAAAAAAAATTGGCACAAATAATATCCTCTAACTTATTATCTATTGTATACCTATAATTTATTTAGATCAATAAGATATTATCTTAATAATAGATTAAAAAAATAGGTTATAGGTTGTAGTATTTTATGAATGAGATAAATTTGATAATAAGTTAAATATTGTTATATCTCTATATTTATCACTTATTAATCTTGTCACATAATTAAGTGGTTTAAGGATATATATATATATATATATATATATATATGGATAAAATATAGATGGATTAGATAAAATTTAAAAAGAAAAAAAAGAAAAAAATTAATAAAATAATAATGTGATGTAATGTTTTTAGGCGGAAAAATGGCATTTTCGTAATTTCTTGAAACATATTGCTTTTATATATACTCCCTCCGTCCCGGTGAAGTAGTCCCTTTTATTTTCGGCACGGGAATTAAGGGTTGTGAGTGTAGTGGAATTAATATTTTATTGGTGAGTGTGAAAAAGGTTGCCATTTTAGGAAAATGGGACTATTCTATGGGACAAACAAAAAAGGAAAGTGGGACTACTTCAATAGGACGGAGGGAGTATATAATAGATATGCGCTAACGATTGGTGGTGTTGGATCTACTTGGAGTTGGATCGATCAATATGTCAGCTCTATATTTTAACAGACATTATTTTTTTAAAAGTAAACTTAGATTTTGAATATAATTCAACAGCAAAAAAGTCAAATCTATACAAATGTATTATTTAAATCATCATTTTTTTTTTAATCATATATGGGGAGCACTCAATGAAGAATCTCCTTATGTCTTAACTAAGATCAAATCTGAACCGTTGGACTACAGGTCCGATGATCAATATTTCTTGCTTTTAATATGACTTTGTCAATCTTTTTTATTATTAATTATTATTATTATTATTATTATTATTGCCTATTCACGTTAGTCAGTTGACCAAAGAGTTATGAGGGGAAAAAATATATATAGCTGGGATTAATATGAGTGGAGGTGCGGACAAAGAAATTATTTCAATCTTTATCTGGAGATGGCTGAGTCGTGATGCCGGGCCTCATGAATTGATGGAAGTGTAAATCATCTATCTGTCTCCAACATTTATGATGAAGAAATCTCAAATCCTCGTATTCGCATCTCTCTTACTCCTCCATTTCTTTCCATCTTGTGTTGCAACTAGCTGCACCCCTTCCGCCTGTGGCCTTCTTCGCAACATTAGCCACCCTTTCCGCCTCAAGCATGATCCTAACCACTGCGGCGATCCCAAATTCGAGCTAGCCTGCGAAAACGGTGTCGCATCGCTCTCTTTCAACTCCCACAAACACTATGTCAAGGAGATCAACTACCTCAACTCCTCCATCACCATCAGGCTGGCTGATGCTTCCATCCACAATACAGATTCCTGCTCTTTTCCTAACTATTCTCTCTATGACTCCAACTTCAGCAACCATGTATTTTTTGATAATAAAGTCAACTACCCTTACCGAACCACAGCTTCGTCCAGCCCATTCCAAGATTTGGCCTGGCCTGTGAATCTGATGAGCTGCCGCCATCCCTTGAAAAATTCTTCCACATTTACAGAGACTACTGGTTGTCGAGTCTCTGAATCATCCCATTTTGGATTCACTTATGTTAAGGTCGGACACATGAACGCGTCGGAGGTTCCAGGGTCATGCCGAGTAGACGTGATAGCGTTGACATCGTGGGATTTGAAGAACGCTTCGCTTTCAGAAATCCACAACTCTCTCTTGTATGGATTTCAACTCACGCCCTGTATGACTTGCATGTCTCGTGGGAAGCTGGGTAAGAATCTTCAACTATATATGATGTGTAATCTGTTTATAACAATTCCTCTTATGTTAATGCTAATTTTGTTTTGTGAAACTGCAGAGAAATTGAGCTTCTCCTTCTGTAAGGATATATTTTCACGCTCCTTCACTAATACATCTTAATTTTACCCCATAGGTCATGAGTTTTTATTTTTTGTTAAATGAACTTATATATTGACTCCACAGAATTATGGTTGAGGCGAAAATACTCAAAGTGATCTGCACATGATATATGCTAATTATCGTGTATATGTTGTTGCAGGGCCTGACGTTGTTTTCCCGGGACTGGCCATATTAGGTGTGCACTTCATCTATATATATATATATATATATATATATATATATATCTATATCTATACCACTATCACTATCTGAATCATTTTCCCCCATATTCATTCATGTTGGTTCGATTTGCTCACAATCCTAGGCAGAATTTGACATGATATTTACTCATTATAAAGGTTAATCATGAAAGAATTACCATGATTTCAAAGCTTTCAAGCGTTGAAATATTTTAAAGGATTTATGTGAAGAATAATAATGAATATCTATATATATATATATATATTTAAATTAATTTAATGAAAAAGAATGCATTGCACTTGCATGCAGGTCTAGTGTGTGCAGGGGTAAGCCCTCCTGTATTCACCATCGCTGGATTCGCAGCAGTATCACTGCTCTTGTATGAATCTTTGATCCTAGTCGACTCAATCATTCTCTACCCCCGTAAGATTCTTTTCTTTTTTCATCTCTCTCTCTCTCTCTCTACATATATGATATAAAATATGTTAAATAAGATTTTACAGGAAATGGTAAAAACAATACAAGTATTTGAAGTGGAAATTGAGGAGGAAACAACTAAATGAACAGTAGAGAAAATTTGTAGCCGAGTCGAGCGAACTCTTCCCGCAAGATAGAATATGCCTCCGTAGTGCTCGGAAACAGGCGGTCTGTTCCCAAAGGTAAAATGGCTTTGTCTCGGTCGAGGCAGCACCGCAGTCGAAGAGCTCCGGCGAACAGGAAGGAGCAGGAACAGAGTTGGCAGGAGAAATGCAGTTGTCCCCTCGCTCGTGGTGTAGTGGTGAAAGCACCTTGCCTGGACCAAGAGGTCACAGGTTCGAGCTCCCCTGGGGACATCTGGGTGTGTGAGTTCAATAAATGTATTCCTATTCAAAAAAAAAAGAAAAAGAAATGCAGCTAAGAATGCAGAAAGGTGCAACTAAGAGCTATATTTGGAACGTATGCATGCCACCTGAATGCCTATTTATAGGCATTCCACACCTGAGGGAGCGTGTCGGACAATTAAGGTCCGACAGCAGTTACACCTGCGTACATGATGGCGCTGACGGTTACGGCGGAAGACACGGGCTCGAGCAGCCGTTACGGACGACAATCACGGAGTCTGAAGGCTCGTTCGAATTCAAACGAGCATAATGGTCCCGACACATCAATACACACGTGTGCTGACTCATCAACCACGTCGCAAGCCACGTGTGCATACGTATTGACTGGACCTGACCCAGTCAACTGACCCACTCGGATAAGCCCATCGAGCTCATTCTTATTGACCAAAAAGATAAGGTCGTAACGGGCCAAAGCCCAAGGCCCAAAGACCAAGAACCAAGAACCAGTAACCGGGGTTCGGGGCTCGGGTCACGGGCGCGTGCTCAGAATCGGGCTCGGCCTGCGGCCTTGCAGAGGCCGAAGGCTGAGGCGAGGCTGGCAGAGGCAGCGGCGCGCGTGGGCACATGGTGGGCACGTTATACAACATCCCTAACACACTCAGTTATTATACCATATCAGTATAAATGTATTTAAACCTGTTAAGACAAGGTTAGATTCCCAATGTGGAATGTCTTAATTATTACATGTCTTTAATTAATACTTGTCTTAATTAATCATGTAATAATGACGCCACGTATCACCTTCGTGGATTAATTTCTCACTCACCGGAATACGGATTTGAGAAAATAAATATACCACGATTATCTACTCGCAACGTAGTTTGACCTCGTAATATTTAATTACAACAAAATTAAATATTTCCACACGAGTAATTAACTCGAACTTGTTCGGATTCCAACAATCCCCCCATGAGTGGAAATGTCCAACGCATGAAATGCAGAGCCAACTCCGTCCTCGAGAAATGTTAATGCACATGAATAGGTAGCTTGTGGCTTTGAACCTTTCATCTTCAATACCATCGGGTACACTGGTGGCTTAGTGGTAAAATCTTGAACTAACCCTCCGTTGTGTGTACCTAGACAACGACATTGAAACAATATCGTTTCAAAACTCTATTTGTTCTCATGTTTGTTTCCGTTACGGGCCATGGAAAACCCCTTTGGATTCATAAGTGTTTATTTGAAGCGGCCCTCACTTCCACTTATATAGGTGACTTCATATTTAAGAGTATCCTGTCGTACTCAACCACTACGATGTTTTCAGGAGTCATTAAAAGTCGATTGACTTAACCTATACCACTTGCAGGCTTAAAACACCTAGGTTTGCTCACCTAGGGAAGGGGAGAATTAGGTGTTATCACTCGAACTTATATAGCTTAGTTTTCCCATTGAACCTAGTTCTTGGGATCTCCAATCGCCTAGGTTGGGTGTCCACTATACTCGTCCTAAATTGTGGATTTTAGTCTCATTCCCTCTAGCAACTTGTACATTTGATCTCGTTTTAACCCTTTGGTTAGCGGATCCTCTAGGTTATCTATTGACTTCACATATTCAATAGAGATAACCCCATTTGGGATCAACTGTCTAACGGTGTTATGTCGACGACGAATATGTCTCGATTTACCGTTATACATGTTGTTCAGTGCCCAACCAATAGCAGCTTGGCTGTCGCAGTGAATCATCACCGAGGGCACAGTTTGCTCCAACAAGGAATATCTTCAAGGAAGTGACTAAGCCATTATGCTTGTTCACCAGTTTTATCTAAAGTTATAAACTCGAATTCCATTGTGGAGCGGGCGATACACGTCTGCTTTATTGACTTCCACGAGACTGCCCCCCCACCGATGGTAAACACGTATCCACTCGTGGAATGTGAATCATTGGTGTCGGAGATCCAATTGGCATCACTGTACCCTTCAAGTACAGGCGAAAATCTAGTGTAGTGTAGCCCTAAGTTAAGAGTATACTTTAAGTATCTCAAAACTCTCACAAGAGCTTTCCAATGTTCTTTACTTGAATTGCTCGTGTATCTGCTCAGTTTATTTACCGAGTAAGCAAGATCAGGTCGAGTACAGTTAGTCAGATACATTAGACTACCAATGATCTTTGCATACTCCTCTTGAGCTACAGGGTCGCCTCGGTTCTTGCTCAGATGAACATTGAGCTCCAGAGGTGTTTTAGCTGGTGAACTATCATAAACATTGAATTTCCTGAGCACTTTCTCGACATAGTGAGACTGTGATAGGACAATTCCATCAGTTCTTCTTATGATTTTGATCCCAAGGATCACATCAGCTACACCCATGTCTTTCATGTCGAAGTTTCGCTTCAACATTCTTTTAGTATCAACGATTACTTGTTGATTGTTTCCCATAATCAACATGTCATCTACATAAAAGGCATACAATAACAAAGGAGTTAGAGGTACCTTTATAGCAGACACACTTGTCACACTCGTTGTACTTAAACCCGTTTGCCAACATTGTGTTGCCAAGCCTTATATGCCACTGCTTAGGTGCTTGTTTTAGACCGTACAAGGATCTAACTAATTTACAGACCTTCTTTTCTTGACCGGGTACTACGAACCCTTCAGGTTGATCCATGTAGATTTTTTCCTCTAATTCACCGTTTAAGAAAGCAGTTTTCACATCCATTTGGTGAATCTCTAGATTGTATAATGCAGCAATCGCGAGAAACACTCTAATGGATGTGATTCGAGTTACAAGTGAATAGGTGTCAAAGAAATCATCTCCCTCTTTTTGTCGAAAGCCTTTTGCCACAAGGCGAGCTTTATACTTGTCAACAGAGTCATCAGTTTTGTACTTTCTTTTTAGGATCCACTTACATCCTAAGGGCTTGCAACCTTTCGGGAGATCAGTCAGAATCCATGTATGATTATGCATTATGGATTCAATTTCACTGTTGATCGCTTCTTGCCAAAGAGAAGCATCCGGTCGAGCTAGAGCTTCCTTAATAGTTTTTGGTTCGTCATCCAACATATAAGATATGAAGTCGGGACCAAAACTTTTAGCAGTCCTAGCTCTTTGACTACGTCTCGGTTCTTCCTCAACAGGATCAGAACTAGTAGCCTCCTGATGTGTTCTCTTTTGAGAAGTTTGAGGTTCATCCTCCTTTTTCTTATTTGGATAGACATCTTCAAAGAATATTGCATTCCTTGATTCTATCGTCGTTCCTACAGTCACATTTGGATTCTCCGACTTGTGCACTAGGAAACGATAGGTTGCGCTGTTAAGTGCATAGCCAATAAAGATGCAATCAATTGTTTTAGGACCGATTGCATCTTGTTTGGGTGGAGGCACTTCAACATTTGCTAAACAGCCCCAGACCTTGAGATATTTGTAGGAAGGTTTTCTACCTTTCCACATCTCATATGGGGTAACATCTTTTTCTTTGAGAGGAATTTTATTCAAGATGTAGTTGGCTGTTAAGACAGCTTCCCCCCACATATTTTTGGGTAGTCCCGAACTGATCAACAGAGCATTCATCATCTCTTTTAAAGTCCGATTCTTCCTTTCGGCAACACCATTTGATTGAGGTGAGTATGGAGCAGTCGTTTGATGAATTATGCCTGAAGCAGCACAAAGTTCTTCAAACTGAGCGACATATTCTCCACCTCGATCACTTCGAATCATTTTAATTCGAGTGCTCAATTGTTTTCTGCTTCTATTTTGTAATACTTGAAAGCGTCTATTGCTTCGTCTTTACTTCGAAGTAAGTAAAGATAGCAGTATCTTGTGCAATCATCAATGAAGGTTATGAAAAATTTCTTTCCACCTCTAGTTTGCACAAACTTTAGATCACACAAATCAGTGTGAACTAACTAGTGCTCCTCTCGACTGATTGAAATGGTAACTTTGCCATTTTTGCTTCAACACAAACTTCACATTTTGTTTGTTTAAAATCAGTCACTTTCAACAAGTTTAGATTCATTAATCTTTTTATAGCATTTAGATTTACATGTCCTAATCTAATATGCCATAAATCAGAGCACTCAATCAAGTAAGAAGAAGAAGAATCAACTTTATTCATAATTTTTTCGGCTTGGCGCCGTGCCATTACATTCATTTTGAAAAGTCCGTTAGCTAGGTAACCCCGGCCAAGGAACTTTCCAAATTTCGATAAAATAAACTTTTCACTTTCAAATACAAGCTTGAAACCATGATTAACAAAAAGGGAGCCAGAGACCAAGTTCTTGCGGATGTCCGGGACATGCAGCATATCCTTCAAAGTGAGATCTTTCCCGCTTGTTAGCTTGAACACCACAGTGCCGACACCAGCCAAATCAGACGAGGCTTGGTTGCCCATGTGAAGCTTTCTTCCTTCAACAGCTTTGTAGGAAGAAAAGACATTCCTCTCGGATGCTACGTGACAGGTTGCACCCCTATCAACAAACCACTCCTTCGGGTTGTCCACGTGATGGACTTCAGACACAACTACACACAAATCATCTTCCCAATCATTATCTGGTTCGACATTGTAGTTGTACATATTTTCTTTGCCCTTGCCTTTAGCTTTGGGCTTCTTGCACTGGCTAGCCATGTGCCCGGACTTGCCACAATTGTAGCAATCACCCTTGAACTTAGGCTCTTTTATCAAAATGCCCTTGTTCAATTGGGTAGGCCTCTTACGTTTCTTTGATGGACCACCACGTTCCATCAAATTGGCCTTAGCCTCCATAGCCTAGGCCTTGTATCAGGCCTTCGATTGTCTTCTTCAATTCGAAGTTTGACAATCAAATCTTCAAGAGTCAATGCCTTTGCTTATGCTTAAGGTAACTCTTGAAGTCCTTCCAAGAAGAGGGTAGCTTTTCTATGACCGCAGTCACGTTAAAAGCATCGGGAAGCATCATCCCTTCGGCTTGAACGTTGTGCAAGATTAATTGAAATTCTTGCGCTTGTTCTACAACCAACCTATTGTCTACCATCTGGTACGACAAATACTTGGTCACGGCGTACTTTTTAGTATCCGCGTCCTCGGTTTGGTATTTCTTTTCTTGCATTTCCCACAATTTTTTTGTTGTTGTTACATTAGAGTACATAGCATACTGGGGATCTACTGGAGCATTAAGAATAAAATTCTGGCAGAGGAAGTCCCTATGGCACCAGTTATAGAAGGCGATGCGCTTGTTGCGGTCCGGCTCATCATCAGCGCACTCGAGCTTGTCTTCCTTCAAGTAGGTGGCCAGTCCCAAAGTGGTGATATAGAACAACATCTTCTGCCTCTAGGTCTTGAAATCAACACCGGTGAACTTGGAGGGCTTCTCCGCTTGAGCATTGGGAGGGAGTCGTGGTGCACTCGGATCATAGTCAGGCACCGAGTTGTTGTTTCCACCACCATCATTCCCGGAAGTACCCATCTCAGATTGATATTTTGTCTTGAGATTGTTAAATAAGTAGTGCATTATCTGAGATTTTACAGGAAATGGTAAAAACAATACAAGTATTTGAAGTGGAAATTGAGGAGGAAACAACTAAATGAACAGTAGAGAAAATCTGTAGCCGAGTCGAGCAAACTCTTCCCGCCTGACAGAATACACCTCCGTAGTGCTCGGAAACAGGCGGTCTGTCCCCAAAGGTAAAAAGACTTCATCTCGATCGAGGCAGCACTGCAGTCGACAGAGCTCCGGCGAACAGGAAGGAGCAGGAACAGAGTTGGCAGGAGAAATGCAGCTAAAAATGCAGAAAGGTGCAGCTAAGAGCTATATTTGGAACGTTTGATGCATGCCACCTGAATGCCTATTTATAGGCATTCCACACCTGAGGGAGCGTGTCGGACAATTAAGGTCCGACAGCAGTTACACCTGCGCACATGATGGCGCTGATGGTTACGGCGGGAGACACGGGCTCGAGCAGCCGTTACGGGACGACAATCACGGAGTCTGAAGGCTCATTTGAATTCAAACGAGCGTAACGGTCCCGACACCTCAATGCGCACGTGTGCTGATATCGAGCTCATTCCTGTTGACCAAAAAGATAAGGTCGTAACGGGCTAAGGCCCAAAGACCAAGAACCAAAAACCGGGGTCCGGGACACGAGCGCGGGCTCGGGCTGTGGCCTCGTAGAGGCCGAAGGCCGAGGCGAGGCGGGCAGCGGCGGCGCGCGTGGGCACATGGTGGCCACGTTATACAACGTCCCTACTCCCTAGCACACTCAGTTATTACACCATATCAGTGTAAATGTATTTAAACCTGTTAAGAGAAGGTTAGATTCTCAATGTGGGATGTCTTAATTATTACATGTCTTTAATTAATTCTTGTCTTAATTAATCATGTAATAATGACGCCACGTGTCACCTTCGCGGATTAATTTCTCACTCACCGGAATACGGAGAAAATAAATATACCACGATTATCTACTCGCAACGTAATTCGACCTCGTAATATTTAATTACAACAAAATTAAATATTTTCACACGAGTAATTAACTCGAACTCGTCCGTATTCCAACAAAATATATATATATTCTTCTTTGTTTATGGTGTGTATCTGGGGTTCTTGCAGAGGCCGCCGGCAACTCCTATTTTCAAGTGCTGCGTTTAAAAACTTCACTAGTCATTGGTACGTACGTTCTTGATTCATGATGCAGTTTCTCTTTCATCTATGAAAAATTTATTGCCAAAAATAAGATTTCCAAAAGTTCTTTTAAATATCTTCAAAATCATAATTTCCAGGTTTCTTTTAAAAATTAGT
>JAPKLW010010190.1:0-11497 GCA_026898455.1 Plectranthus barbatus | reverse complement strand
CTCGGACTCCAGGTCCAGCAGTCAGCTGATGGAATTTTTATCAGCCAGCGAAAGTATACGAAGGAGTTAATTCAGAAGTATTGCCCAGAGAAAACTAAGTCCCTCAGAATACCTATGAGCACCAGTTGTCAAATATTTCTTGATGAGCAAGGTGAATCAGTTGATCCTACCATCTACCGAGGAATCATTGGATCACTTCTCTATCTCACAGCCAGCAGACCCGACATTTCGTACTCAGTCGGAGTGTGTGCCAGATTTCAAGCCAATCCGAAAAGGTCACACATGGAAGCTGCCAAAAGGATAGTGAAATATCTGAAGGGGACTGAATCTCTTGGAATATGGTATCCCAGGAATGATGAGCTTACACTCATTGGATATTCAGATTCAGACTTCGCTGGATGCCGTATTGACCGAAAGAGTACCAGTGGTACATGTCAGTTTCTAGGACACAAGCTAATCAGCTGGTTTAGCAAGAAGCAGCACTCAGTTGCTACTTCTACCACTGAGGCTGAGTATGTTGCCGCTGCCAGTTGCTGTGCTCAAATTATTTGGATCAAGCAACAACTGGAGGATTATGAAGTGGACACTGGCTGTGTTCCAATCTATTGCGACAACAACAGCGCTATGTGCATCACGAAGAATCCGGTTCATCACTCTAGAACCAAGCACATAGATATTCGACATCACTTCATACGTGATCATGTCGAAAAGAAGGATGTCAGCGTAGACTACATCAGAACTGAAGATCAACTGGCTGACATCTTCACCAAACCCCTTCCAGAAGCAAGATTCAAGGAGTTGTGCATCAAACTCGGTCTTTTGGAGATTGATGCGAGCCCAAATGATGAGGAAGAATGAGTCCCAGCTCTCATTCTGTTCTTGACCTTCTGAAAGACGCTGATTACGACTAAGTCCAAGCTCTTAGTTGTTTTTATTTAAGTGGTATCTCAAGATCACTGATGGCTCCTACTGGCGGAACTTATCTCTCAAATGTCCAAGGAAATGAGTCCCAGCTCTCATTTCAAGTTGCCAGCACAAACCATCAGTTGAAGCAAAATTGGGTCCCAGCTCCCAATTTCAAGCGATGATGAGGAGTGGATTTCTTGGAGAGAAGATTATGCGGAATAAAATTGAGTCAAAGCTCTCAATTTTTACACCTTTCAAGTTGCCAGCACCAGTATGAGTATCAGTTGCCAACTGATAAAGAGGCCAACCAGTTAGGGGGAAGTATGCTACTGGTATATGCTACTGATGACCAGTTATGCCAGCTGTCGCAGAAAAGGCGGGATTGTTCAAATCCGACTAGCGTGTACATCTCTCAGAATTTAATGCGGCATTTAATGCCACATTTAATGTGCACAGTGTCTGCGCAGTCCGACGCTTGGTTGCCACCAATCGCTGCGTGCCACGTCAGCTCCACGGCATAGCCCACGTCAGCACGACCGCGCACGTCGCACAGGGAACCGGGCCTGCTGATGACCGTCGATCCTCGCTTGCTGAGCGTTGATCCTGGACGTCTGATCCTGCATGGGCCGAGCATAAATACCCGATCACTTCCTTCGGGTTAACCTTTATGTTTCCCTACTTTCTGAACCCTAATATCTTTCAGAATTCTCTCATCTTCCCTTGAACTTTTCTGATCCTTGAAATTTTTCTGAAGTCATGGCATCATCCTCTCGACCTACAGCTGATAACCCTCCATCTACATCTACATCATCCTCGTCTGGTTCACCAGACCTACCAGTCGTTGAAGCTCATATGCCTACGTATACTGGCATAGTGAAGATCGAAGATATCGATTACACCTATCCGTTCGCCCGATTGGTTCAGTTGAACAGGCCGGCGACCAGGCGACAGCTCTCTAACGCGCAG
Organism: Plectranthus barbatus; assembly: GCA_026898455.1. Taxonomy (NCBI): domain Eukaryota; kingdom Viridiplantae; phylum Streptophyta; class Magnoliopsida; order Lamiales; family Lamiaceae; genus Plectranthus; species Plectranthus barbatus. The sequence goes on along the minus strand of JAPKLW010010190.1, from coordinate 9,625 downwards.
ATTAGGGCTGCTCAGGTCCAGAAAGAGAAAATTTTGAATGAGAAACTGGCCCTGAAAAATTTCGGGGAGGAGCTGATGGAGATGATTGATCGAGAACAGCTCCGACAGTACCTCACGGCGACGCCCACAACCTTCCACCCTCATATGGTTGCGGAGTTCTATGCTAGGGCGGTCATTGCTGACGACAGGAAGTCGTTCACCACTTCAGTTTTCGGCCACCTGATCACCGTCACCGCCGAATACCTCGCCGCTCTGTTCGGGCTGAGGAATGAAGGAGAGGAAGTGGCCACGTATCATCAGGATGATACGGTGGAATTCCGGAGGAGGTGGGCGCAATGGAAGAAGCCAGAAGTCACCGTCTTCCGGACTGGAATGAGGAAGTCCGAAATGGAGGAGTACTGGCAAATGGTGTGCGACATTGTAGTTCGCATGCTACAATGTGAAGTCGGCTCCTACGCCGAGCTTAGCTTGCGCAAGTTCTCGGTGATGTGTACCCTGGTGGATGGAGTTCAGGGCAACTGGGCCGAATTTTTCTTTGGCAGGTTGCTAGAGAATGTAGACAGGAACACCACTGTTTCGACTGAAGGCAGGTTTGCTCACGCCGTATCCTTCGGGCTGAGGATCAGCCACATCCTGGAGATGGAATTGGGTGATGGCGTGGATCAGGGGGAACAGCTGGTTGGTTCCGACTTCATACCAGCCACGAAGGTGAAGCTGCCTCACCCAGATTACAAGAAGCCACGCAGGCTGAAAGGGAAGTCAGCAGTGGACCCTGCTGAGGTCGTTTCTGAGGAGGACTCAGAAGACCTGGGAGAGCCAGCACCAGTTATGGCTCACCCGCTGACAGCAGAGGCAAGAGCTCAGTTGAAGAGGAAGCTGGAGACGGAGTCTCTCTTCGAAACCATGGATGGCTTCTTGGTGACTGGTACCAGTTGTGCGTCCCGTGGGTGGATACCAGTCGCCAAGAAGCCATCCCACAAGAAGCCTAAGACTTCCCAGCACCAGCAGCCACCGTCAGCTGTTGCATATGACCCTGAGTCTGGGAAGATCTCCATCCCAGTCAAGAAGTCCGTTCTGGGACTGACTGAGGAAGAGACGCTGGAGAAGATGACCCGCAAGCGCAAGAGGGTTATGACCCAGGCTCAGCGGATGGTGGAACATGCGAAGAAAGCGAAGGGCGCCTCCATCGTCAAGAAGAAACAGGCCAAGGCGAGACTCCGGGCTCTGATTGCCAAGCAGAAGAGAGAGGCGGAGTTGGCTGCTCGTGATGAGAGATTTGCCAAGATCAAGGCTGAGCAAGACGCCAGGCGTCAGGAGGAAATGGCCAAACAATTGCACCAGGTGGCCAAGGGCAAGTGGGATGTGCCCGACACTTCCACAAGTGTGAGGCCACCAGCACCAGCACCAGGCGAGATCTTACCAGAAGACTCCTTTAACCGCCTGATGGTCATGGGTGCTGAAGAGGATGTACTATCCCTTGTGGATGAGTACCAAGAGGAGGAGGTCGCTGAAGTCCCTCCACCCGCGCAAGGGGGTGGTGGAGGTGAAGAAGACCCACTGGCCGCGCAAGGGGGTGCCAGTGGAGGAGAAGAAGTGCGGGCGACCACCCCAGTAAAATTGGCGAGTTTCTCGGATGTCAGTTCTGAATCCGAGGATGCAGAGGAACCAAGGGCTGAGGAGCCAGAGCAGGAGCCAGCTGAGGAGGTAACACATTACTCCATGGTGCAGAGGATGGAGCCAAGGGATCTGTTCCCAGACATTGATGATAAGGCTCGTCGTCCTGCCAGTCGCCCCCGATCTACAGATGCCTCGACATCATCTTCCGGGCAACCAGCAGCATCCTCTTCATCACCAGCTAGGCGTGCACGTACTGAAAGGCGACCTTACATGCTCTGCATCCAAGAGCATCAACTGATTGATGAGGATGCCTTCCAGTCGCTAGTGACAGGGGTACACCGGTGGGAGCACTGCGGGGACATGGCATTTCTAAATTCACGAGTGCCTGAGCCTTCAGCATTCAACATCATCCCCTTCAGCGGACTCCCCCACCAGTCGGTATACGCATCGAGGATCTTTGACTGGTGCCTGCCCCTGCAGCCAGTGGAATACTACAATTCCACTCTCTATGAGTATGCTGAGAATATAACGGCGGAGGTGGAGAATGCCGTCAATGACGAAATGATATCCAGCTACCGACGACTCTGGAGGGTGGATCCGGATCTATGTCTAGAGTTCCGGAGGTGGAGGATTTTTGACAGATGCCAGCGCCTGCTGACAGTGGAGAAGCGGGCGGTCCTCTATGCCAGGCTGGGTCTTGGCTACTGGAGAGCGGAGGAGGAGTGGGCTAATGCTTTCATGGGCACTGATCCTGATTGCCCCCAGCAGCTGTCTACAAGGAGGATCAAGCGACGCTTGCTGAAAATTGCTGAGTATAGGCAGCTGACTGGAAGCTCCGGCCTCCCGCCATTGAAAAGGATCAAGTTACCTTTCCTCCAGTTTCGAGTCACCAGTCGGGGGTACCAGCTGACGTACGCGCTCCGTCGCCTCAAAGTGCTGGTTACCCTCCCGAGGATCCCTCCCTACCATGCTATCCTGTTCGACATGGCTGCCTGCGCTTTGCTGGTAGACCACATTGTGGAGGAGGATCCCTCTCGTGGTTTGTGGCTGACCCTTGCCGTCCCTCCTGTTCCTATTGTCTCGGGCGATCTCGTCCCTGAATCTATGGACTGGCAAGTGGTGGAACTCACAGCCCCAACGGTTGTTTCTGAACAAGTACAGCCAGTTCCAGCTGCAGTGCCAGTAGTGGAGCCAGCTGAAGAAGAACCAGTAGAGGAGTCAGTAGCAGCTGATGTACCAGCAGAGGAACCAGCAGCAGCTGCAGTGCCAGCGGAGGAGCCAGCCCCAATGGAAGAATCAGCTGTATCTGAACCAGCAACGGCTCCTTCCGCAACTGATGTACCTTCCTCTTCCATTGAAGTATCAGCAATGCCAATCTCCGAGATCCATCCCCCTGCGCAGCTTCTTGCACTTATTGATGCCAGGATGGACCAGCGCTTCGCCAGCTTCCGCACTGAAATTGCTCAACAGATGGAGTCTGTCACCGCTGGAGTGTCCTCCTTTTTGGCGCGGATCCAAGAGGGGGAAAGTGCGCGAGCACGTGCTGAGGCTGAGAGAGCTCGTCTTGCTGAAGAGGAGAGGAGGATTGCTGCTGAGGAAAGGGAGAAGAGCAGACAAGATATGGCAGCGCTCACTGAGATCCTGAGGTCGCTCACAAGCAGAACTCAATCACCAGGATCATCTTCTCAGCCATAGTCTAGCTTCTTCATTTTGTTGTAAGTATTTGTATCTCTAGACTAGTCAGTTATCCTTCCTGTACATGTAATGCTACATCATTAAATGGATTGATTACAGACAAGTTGATGACAATTCCTCATTGTCCAACAAATTGTCTAAGTATTTACTTACCAGCTGAACTTACACTTCCAGTGTAATCAGCACCAGCACTCGTATCACACACTTTAAATCTCTTTGCTCTGATCTCAAGTTTCATATTTTAAATGAGCAATATCCCTCTTAGTTTGAGGGGGAAGATTTTAGTTAGAGCTGATGTGAGGAAGTGGTTTCATGGGTTTAGATCTGATAGGCTTATTTGTAAAACCCTGAAATCCTTTGTAACTTTCCTCATCAGCTGAGTGCTCGCTGGTTAGGCTTTGATCGCACCAAAAAGGGGGAAATTGCTGGGAAATTTGGCAAAGTTTCCTTTCCCCAGTAGCTACTTGTTTAGATTCCAGTTTTGGTGTTTTGGTGGATCAAATCCTAAGTCCTACCAGCGTCAGTTTGTCTCTAGAATAGCTCTAGTCTCAAATGTAAAGTCCTGTTTAGGTCTTTTGAGTTGTAAGTCGCAGCTGATCAAGACTCATGCTGGCACTGTTCACCAGCATGAGAAGTGCTTACCACTGGTTACTGTTCACCAGTTGGGAAAGTCTCATCCGAAGGCGGCTGACAAAGACTCGTGCTGACACTGTTCACCAGCATGAGAAGAGCTAATGACTGGTTACTGTTCACCAGTTGGGAAGGATTTCACCAGCAGGCGGCTGACAAATCCTACCAGCAGAATACGTGTTCTCACTGACACTGTTCACCAGCGGTGAAGCCACCAGTCATGGGAGATTCCAAGAGTTAACATCAGACATATTGGTAGACTTAGATTGTGCCAGCGCAAGTCACCAGCAGAGACTGCCAGCACAAGATCACCAGAATGATCTACTAGTCGGATGTTACCAGCAGAATTCCAGATTCTCTCTCCCAGAGTCTTAGAGACAAAAAGAAGATTCGTCGAGGAATTAACTGACAGAGTATGACTTTAGGGAGGATACCTTAAAGTCTATCAGTTCAAGAAACCAGTTCCGATTCCTCGTACTGACGAATAGTGCCGTTCTGACATAAAGAGATCAATGTCAGATAAAGTGGACAAAAGCATGGCGCTTTCCGGAAATTCCTACCTGCCGCCGTCTGAAGGACATGCGAGGACAGAGACCTTTTCCGGATGTGTCCAAACGGCTAGAAGATTTGAATCGGATCCCTCGGCTATAAATACCTGGGATCCATCAACATTCAATACTCTTCTCTCTCGCTCAACTACCGAAAGTCAGAAACTTTATTGCAAGCAAGCAGAACACTTTCGAGGCCTTTCTAAAGGCTATCCGTGTGTTGATTTATCAAACACGAGACTTCAAGCTTCCAGCTTGTAAGTTCTGATCTCTTTGGTGTTCTTTCTCTTCTGAGGAAGTTCACAGCAGCTCTTGTGCCAGCCAGCACTTGAGTTATTACGGGCTTTTGCCGTATTGAGAAGATACGTTCTTGGGAGAACTAAACACCCAGTGAAGCTGTGGAGGTTGAAGTGACGTGCTCGCACTCCACCAGCTGATCAGAGTTGAAGAAGGAAACAAGACCGGGAGCGGTTGATCTAGCGAAGTGGTGGACAAGGGTCGCACCAGCTAGAGATAGATCGTAGGCAACTTGTACCTGATTACTCTATAGTGAATTTCCAGTGCTACGACTGGAGAGTGGACGTAGATCAGTTGATCGAACCACTATAAATCCTTTGTCTTTTATCAGCTTTCTGCATTTCATACTGATTTAAAACCCAGCACCCAAGTGCTGGTGTATATCTGAAAACTGATATAACTGTGCAAACAAGGCTAAAAATATTCTAAGTCTTGAGCTACCAGCTGACGAGCCAGTCGCCAGTCAGCTGAGTACGCAGAGTGCAAGTTGACTTACCAGCTGACAAGGTCCCAGTCAGCTGAGTAACCAGCAGAGTGCAAGAAACGATTATCCACATTTTCCGCTGCCAAGTTATACCCTGATAATCCGGGACCAACAGAAGTGGATAGTGAAGTGAGTAGACGTCTACACGATCGTAGCCTGCTTACTTTATTTGTTCATAAGTTTTCTAGAATTGTTTTAAATGAGATAACAAAGGTTGTAAGAGGCATGCGTCATGGGTCTAGTACGTATGACAAATCGTCCTTTTAACTTCCGGAGTTAGAATTGTGGTCAAATGCTTAGATGTTGCCTGAGTACTAACTCATGAATGATGTCCCTGCTCAGATAGGTTGAACATGGTCTTAGTTTTATCTCCGATTATTAATTTCATTTCCCGGTGAATACCTGGCATGGATTGAAATTAAAGACTGGAACTTCAAAGAGCAGTCTGGTTAGGTGGTCTGCTGTAAACGTCTTCGAAAGGAGATTGCAGTAGATGCACCTAGGCAATTGGGGGAAACAATTGTATTGGTTTATCAAAAGGTTACAATGCATATTTGTTTCAATGTTCTGCATGTATGTACTTACTTTAATCAATTATTGTTTTCAGATATGTCTATGAATAATGTTATAAATATCTTGGCACAAAATCAATTAACTGGTCCGAATTTCCTGGAATGGAAGCGCAACTTGGATTATATCCTAGTTGCAGAGGAACATAAATATGTTCTTAACACTCCGTGTCCAGCTGTCCCTACTGCTGAGTCAACTGATGTGGAGTGGAACCTCTATGACAAGTGGGTCAAGTCTAATAATGTAGTCAAGTGCTACATGATGACCACCATGTCTAAGGTGCTCCAGCAACAACATCAGCACTATGACAAAGCAGCTGAGATTATGGATAGTCTCACAATTACTTATGGGGAATCGGATAGAGCTGTCAGATTTAAACTCATGAGGGAAATCGTGAGTTGTAAAATGACTGATGGTAGCTCAGTGAGGGAGCACGTTGTTTCCATGACTCATCTCATCGATGAACTGACGTTGCATGGAGGAGGTATTGACGGGGAAGCCCAGGTCGATATCATACGCAACTCACTTCCGAAGTCTTTTGAGAACTTTAGGTTGAATGTTGTCATGAGTAAAAGGGAGTATACTCTCAATGAGTTACTTAGTGATCTCATGGCGGCTGAATCAGTCATGCAACCTAAAAAGGTAGTCTTGGTTTCTTTCGGTAGTCGCCCTGCTTCATCGAAAGGTGCTAAAGGGGTGATTGGAAAGAAATTCAAGAAGACAGCCTTTGGAAGCAAAAGTTCTGGGAAAAAGAAGACTGTGACACAGGGGAAGAAGGGCAAGTGTTTCCGTTGTGGCAAAACTGGTCGCTGGAAGAAGGATTGTCTGACCAAGCGGGTTGGACAAGGTACGTCATTAGCACTTGTAAGGGAAACATGTTTAGCATCTGTTTCTACCCATTCGTGGGTAGTGGATACTGGAGCTACTGATCATGTTTGTTACACTTTGCAGGGATTCAGGCCGACAAGGCAGCTGAATGATGACGAGGTGACGATCTCCATGGGTAATACTGCTTGTGTGTCTGCAGTAGCAGTTGGAGATGTTACATTATGCTTTCAAGACAATGTTTTGATTTTAAGAGATGTTTTGTATGTGCCGGATTTTCGGCGGAACCTTATTTTTGTTTCCAGTTTAATAAATGATGGATTTTTAGTTATTTTTGATAGTCATGTTACTATCAATGGCAATAACGGTGTTATCTGTCGTGGGATACAGAAAGACTCTCTTTATATCATAACTTGTTTGCATAAATCTTCCGTGAATGCTGCATATAACTCATTTAATCATAAGAAGAGAAAGTTTTCATCTTCTGATGAGGATCTTACATATCTATGGCATCTGAGACTAGGTCACATCAATCTAAAGAGGATCAAGAGACTAGTGGATGATGGAACGTTGGATTCAATCCAGGTAGTTCCACATCGAGTTTGTGAATCCTGTATAGAGGGAAAGATGACCACCAGGCCTTTCAAGGCAAGTCAGTCTCGAGCAAGTGATGTGTTGGAATTGATCCACTCTGATTTATGTGGACCTATGTCCACGCAAGATCGTGGAGGATTTAAGTATTTCGTCACTTTTATTGACGATTACTCGAGATACGGGTATGTTTACTTACTTCACTATAAGTTTGAATGCTTTGAGAAATTCAAGGAATTCAAGGCGGAAGTAGAGAAGAAGTTAAACAAGATCATGAAGTCATTACGATCTGATCGTGGTGGTGCGTATCTCAGTGACGAGTTCTTGCAGTTTTTATCAGAGCATGGGATTACATCCCAATGGACCGCACCAGGCACTCCTCAGCAGAATGGTGTGGCGGAAAGAAGAAATGGGACTCTTCTTGAAATGGTTAGATCTATGATGAGTTATGCGAACTTGCCTGTTTTGTTTTGGGGTCACGCGTTACTAACAGCGGCGTACCTGCTGAACCTGGTACCTTCTAAGTCAGTTCCTAAAACACCCTTGGAACTCTGGCATGGGCGAAAGCCCAGTTTGTCAAGATAAGAGTGTGGGGTTGTCCGGCATATGTTTTGTCGAAGGAACCTGATAAGTTAGAAGGTAGGTCCAAGCTAATGCTGTTTGTGGGATACCCCAGACAAACGAAGGGTGGTTATTCCTACTGTCCTGAGGATCAGAAGATCGTTGTTAGCACCAACGCAAGATTCTTAGAGGACGAGTTTGTGAAAAACCACAAATCCAAAAGTGATATCATTCTCCAAGAAATTGGAGACGATGATGCGCTTTCATTGGGAAAATCCCGTGGCAGATTGAGTGTACCTCTTGAAGGTATGGAACCAATCGCATGGTCGCCAGTCCAAGGATTTGATCCACAAGTAACTGCACCAACTGCTGACGCAGTACCAGTGCTCCGTCGTAGTGGGAGGGTACCTCACCAACCCGAGCGGTATATGTTCGTGGGAGAGTCTTCGGACTTGATCCCGGAAGACGGACTAGATGATACCGACCCATGGACATACGACGAAGCAGTAAATGACAAAGATGCTGAAAAATGGCATAAAGTCATGGATTCAGAAAATGAATCAATTACCTCTATGGATGTATACCAGAAGTCTGCGCTACCAGATGACTTTCGGGCCATAGGTTGCAAATGGGTATACAAACGGAAGAAAGGTTCGAAAGGAGAGATAACGGCTTTTAAAGCCAGGTTGGTGGCGAAGGGTTATAGTCAAAAGGAGGGCATTGACTATGACGAGACCTTCTCACCGGTAGCCATGCTCAAATCCATTCAAATTCTTCTATCTATAGCAGCACTTATGGACCTAGAAATCTGGCAGATGGATGTCAAAACCACATTTTTAAACGGGTACCTTGAGGAAGGTCGTGACATCCATATGCAGCAGCTAGAGGGTTATGTGAAGGTTGGTGAAGAGCATGTTGTCTGGAAGCTAAGGAAGTCCTTGTATGGACTTAAACAAGCTTCACAGTCATGGAACAAAAGTTTCGATGATTTGATTAAATCCTATGGATTTTCATAGTGCGAAACCGAAAGTTGCGTGTACCGATTATACGTTAGCGGAAGCGTGGTATTCCTTGCACTTTATGTTGATGACATTCTTCTATTCGGCAACGATGTGAAGGTGTCGTCAGACATAAAGAGATGATTATCCGAACAGTTTCAAATGAAGGACCTAGGAGACGCTGGATACATCCTTGGGATTAAAGTCTTGCGTGATCGTAAGAAAAAGATGTTAAGCTTGTCTCAGGTCGCTTATACTGACACTGTGATTGCCCATTTTAGCATGCAAAATGCTAAGAAAGGATTTAGATTTCCAGGCGGATCAGGATGAGAAGAGATCGACCTCGGGTTATGTGTTCACCTTGTGAGGTGGAGCTGTATCATGGAGGAGTGCGAGACAGAAATGTATCGCGGACTCCACCATGGAAGCTGAGTATGTGGCAGCTTCAGAGGCTTCTATAGAAGCAATATGGCTCCGAAACTACCTCCAAGAGTTAGATATTGTTCTGAGTTTTCCCTAGACTATCACGGTATATTGTGATAATGTTGGTGCAGTGGCGAACTCTAAGGATCCAAAAAACTCACAAGGCGTCTAAACACATAGAGGGAAAGTACCACATCATACGAGAAATCGTAGCGAGGGTCGATGTGCTAATAGATAAGATAAACATTGAGGATAATCTAGCAGATCCATTTACAAAGGGCGTACCTCAGAAGGCACACGAAGGTCACGTTCGTATCCTAGGGCTGAGGTAGATGCCGACCACCTGGTGACCAAATGTAATAGCTAGATTAGAATAGACACATGTT